>APFE031070913.1:81882-213096 GCA_000404065.3 Pinus taeda
CCATTTTTCCTATATACCATGGAGATTCGCCCATTTATTATACTTATAAATTTAGGGGGGGTTCTTAAAATTTTCACTGGCCATTGCCAAGGTTGGGATACAAAACCCCAAACCCCATCCAACATTTTTCTTGAATGTACATGAGCACAGATATAGACATAACCAAACCACTGGACATTTCCAAAGTACCATTTCACAACCATTAAAAACAGAACTAAAGGTTGATAGTCATTTGTAGTAGTAGCAGAAAATACTGAGCTAATTATGGTTATATTTCAACCAATGGAGGGGATATGTATTTAGGGGGATCTCGTATAATGTTTTTAGTATGGGGAGGGAAGAATAACTGGGATTTAGATAATAAGTTAGAAGTTAATATGTAATCTGATCAGAGAGCGCTAAGGATAGGAATCTTAGGCTTTTGAAGGGGAAACAAGACCCTTTTAAGCGGATTAGGGGAAGTTAGTGAGTGTTTTGAGGGAAAAAAGGGAAATTCAGACATGCGTCGCTTGAGCTCATCCACATTGAAACTGCCTTATGCTTGAGATGCGAACGGATAACACGCTTGAGAATATAAAATGAAACGGATCCCAAGCCATGTTTCTGCCACCATAACGCTACCTACTCGGCCTACTCCCCTAACATTTTTTCTTCTTTTGGTTTGGGTGCCCTTGAACTAGCATACCCAGCCTTTCAACCTTTCTTTCAGCTATCCTCTTATCTAAATCAACCCTTGTCTCTTCCAGGGCTCAGATTAAGCTGATGAGCGCCCTGGTTTCTCTACCTATTTACCAATCCGCCAAGTTTTAAGCTTGTTTGGCCAGATATTCATCTCTATATTCTAAAGCAAGCAATTGAAACCCAGGGAAGCCAAGTTTAAACTGTTTGGCCTTCCCTTGACTGAACAACTCTTCAAAATTTGAATGACTTATCTAAATGAAACTCTCTGGAAATATGGAACCTTTGCGGTAATAAAAAGATGACATATTTGGTATGCAAACCGTCAATCATGAAATATGAACCCTTATTGCAATAGGAGGCTAACAGTTCCAAGAGTGATCTGTTAAATGTTTTAATATAAAATGAATTATTTTCAAGATTGATATTATTTTGTTCAATTTTGCTTGGTAGCATGCCTAAAACTCCAATAAAATGATAAATCTATTTTTTCATGGGGGGCTAAGATCATCCCCCCTTCCCTAGCCATAAATGGATCATTATAAAGTATTACAAAATGAATTATATATTATAATAATATATAATTGCACCGAGAGGTTCTCTCTAGTATGGAAAAGATGTTGTAATGTTATGTAAACATTTTGACTCAGTTAAATTAAAACTTGAGAAGTCAAATTATTTACGCCGTAAGGCATTCCCTCTAAAATCAACTCCCCTCTCTGCCCACCTATCATCTTTATACACCGTAGGATTATATGTTAGACAATTGCAAAGGTTACAACCATTAGATAAGAATGGTTACAAAAAATTAGTTGTTGAAACGGTTTGGCACTGGTCTAATGGTTACAAATTCGTTGTTAAATCTGTCTCGGATCTAGATTTCCAAAATGTCTCAATTTAATTCGGAGCCAAATGACCACGATGGTGAGTTCTGATATAAGCCCTGCAGCATTGGAAAATGTTATGAATCAAGAAATGAGACAGTTTATTGAAAACAGTCTGCATAGAACTCGCGGCACAGGAACCTTTTTGCACATTTTGGTGAAATAGACTGTAAACTCAAAGGAAATGACAATCGAAGCCGAGTCTTCTCTGTTTTCTTCCAGAAATCCTTGTGTTACCCGGTGCTATGAGCAGGACAATGCGTTCCTTTCTGAGTTGCATTGAATGGGAAATCCACCAAAACTGCACACATGCTCCTATTTGTTTTTGTAAGCTAGCTTTCCTTGATCACTGTGTATAGAACCCTGTGCATGCAATGGTTCTGTTCACAGGTTTTTGTAAGCTAGCTTTCCTTGATCACTGTGTATGGAACCCTGTGCATGCAATGGTTCTATTCACAGATTTATTTTTTGAGGATTCTGTTTATGAAAATAGTTTTATGAGATTTCTTTTTTGCCAACATAATTTGTTTCTGTGTAGAGTTAGGGTTTTGGATTTCCTAGTTTGATTTAATATTGTGTGGCAATTTTATTTTTTACACTTAAATTTATTGGGTGGATTTCTAAATCCAACAAGAAGCAAAGTCTTCTATCTTTGATGTCTGTTCGGCTTCTAAATTTAGGGAAAATCTCTATTTCTCTGTCATCTTATAGCCCTACAAGGGTTTTTGTTCATTAAATTCAAATTAGAAGAGGAACCTAATTCATGCTCTGTACAAGGTCCTGATTGGAGACACCCCTTACGGTAGAGCCAAGCACCTTCAGGTGAACTATTTTGTCAGATGTTTCTTAGAACACGCTATTTTATTCATACCTTTTGTGTGAAAGATCAAATTAATTGAAATTTTGAGGATACATCTCGTGGAAAAGGATCCTGCTGGTGCCATTGCATTGTTCAGAAAAGCTATTAATGCTGGAGACCGTATTGATAGCACATTGAAGGATATGGTTGTCATGATGAACCAACAGAACTGGTGGAGGCCATCGAGACCATAAAGTCCTTCAGACACCTCTGTTCTAAGCAAGCATAAGAGTCTCTTGATAATGTACTCATTGATCTCTTTAAGGTATAATCTCAAACAAATCGCATATTCATAAGTACTATACAATATTTACTCTTCTCTATAACATATTATGTTGTTCGTTTGTATTGTAGAAATGTGGGAGATTTGATGAGCAGATTAAACTATTGAAACATAAGCTCCGCCTAATTCAGTAGACATTTGAATTGCAGCAATATTTTTGTGAATGGAAATGGTGGCGTTCTGAAGATTGGGGATTTGGGACTTGCCACTACCCTGATAAATGTTCATGTTGCGCACTTTGCCCTTGGTACTCTGGAATTCATGGCTCCAGAATTATATGAGGAGGATTATAATGAGCTTGTAGATATTTATTCTTTCAGCATGTGCTTGATGGAGATGGTTACTTTGGAAATTCCTTACAGTGAGTACCGTAGCGTTGCTCAAATTTATAAGATGGTGAGTTTTGATATGGTGAGTTCTGATATAAGCCCTAGAGCATTGGAAAATGTTATGAATCAAGAAATGAGATAGATTATTGAAAACAATCTGCATAGAACTCGCGGCACAGGAACCTTTTTGCACATTTCGGTGAAATAGTCTATAAACTCAAAGGAAATGACAATCAATGTCGAGTCTTCTTCGTTTTCTTCCAGAAATCCTCGCGTTACTCAGTGCTATGAGTAGGATAACATGTTCCATGCTTCTACTTAGGTAAAGCCAATCGGCTTCCTGAAATCATAGGAGAAAACTTATCCTTTTCATGCTCTGTTCAAGGTCCCGATTGGAGACACCCTTTACGGTAGAGCCAAGCACCTTCAGGTGAACTATTTTGTCGGATGTTTCTTAGAACACGCTATTTTATTCATACCTTCTGTGTGAAAGATCAAATTAATCAAAATTTTGAGGATACATCTCGTGGAAAAGGATCCTGCGGGCGCCATTGCATTGTTCAGAAAAGCTATTAATGTCGAAGACCGTATTGACAGCACATTGAAGGATATGGCCGTTGTGATGAACCATTAGAACTGGTCATTGGAGGCCATCGAGACCATAATGTCCTTTAGATACCTCTGTTCTAAGCAAGCATAGGAGTCTCTTGATAATGTACTCATTGATCTCTTTAAGGTATAATCTCAAACAATCGCATATTCATAAGCAATATACAGTATATACTCTACTCTATAACATATTATGTCGTGCATTTGTATTGCAGAAATGTGAGAGATTTGATGAGCAGATTAGACTATTGAAGCATACGCTCCGCCTAATTCAGCAAGGAGTTGCATTCCATCGGAAATCCACCAAAACTGCACACATGCTCCTATTTGTTTTTGTAAGCTAGCTTTCCTTGATCACTGTGTATGGAACCCTATGCATGCAATGGTTCTGTTCACAGGCTTTTGTAAGCTAGCTTTCCTTAATCACTTTGTATGGAACCCTGTGCATGCAATGGTTCTGTTCACAGATTTATTTTTTGAGGATTCTGTTTATGAAAATAGTTTTATGAGATTTCTTTTCTGCCAACATAATTTGTTTCTTTGTAGAGTTAGGGTTTTGCATTTCCTAGTTTGATTTAAGATTGCATGGCAATTTTATTTTTTACACTTAAATTTATTGGTGGATTTCTAAATCCCACGGGAAGCAAAGTCTTTTGTCTTTGATGTTTGTTTGTCTTCCGAATTTAGGGAAAATCTCTATTTCTCTGTCATCCTATAGCCCTGCAAGGGTTTCTGCTCATTAAATTCAAATTAGAAGAGGAACCTAATCTGGAATTCTGGGGTAAGGCTTTCCTTTCCTATAGGAGGTGGAGAAATGCCTAGTGTAGAATATGACACCTGTGATAAAGACAAGGAGCCCTTTGTGGAATGGGATCCCACTGGTAGGTATGGTCAGTATGAAGATGTGTTGGGTCGTGGTGCTATGAAGAAGGTATACCGAGCTTTTGATCAAGAAGAGGATATTGAGGTTGCTTGGAACAAGGTGCCTCTGCAAAACCTAGATGATGCTTCCACACAGAGGATGTATGTAGAAGTCTGTCTGTTGAAATCTCTCAAGAATGAAAACTTGATTATGCTCTACAATGCATGGCTGGACAGAAAGACAAGTCATGTGAATTTCATTACTGAGGTCTGTACCTCAGGGAATCTGAGAGAGTACAGCCTGAAGCACCATCATGTCTCAATGAAGGCTTTGAAGAATTGGTCACTTCAGATAATGGAGGATTGCATTATCTTCATAATCATGAGCCTTGTGTAATTCATAGACATTTGAATTGCAACAATATTTTTGTGAATGGCAATGGTGATGTTCTGAAGATTGGGGATATAATTATGCTCTACAATGCATGGTTGGACAGAAAGACAAGTCATGTGAATTTCATTACTGAGGTTTGTACCTCGGGGACTTTGAGAGAGTACCACCAGAAGCACCATCATGTCTCATAGAAGGCTTTGAAGAATTGGTCACTTCAGATACTAGACGGTTGCATTATCTTCATAATCATGAGCCTTGTGTAATTTATAGACATTTGATTTGCGTGAATGGCAATGGTGGCATTCTGAATATTGGGGATCTGGGTTGTGCCACTACCCTGGGAAATGTTCATGCTGCTCATTCTGCCCTCGGTACTCCAGAATTCATGGCTTCAAAATTATATGAGGAGGATTATAATGAGCTTGTAGATATTTATTCTTTTGGCATGTGCTTGCTGGAGATGGTTACTTTGGAAATTCCTTACAGTGAGTACCGTAGCGTTGCTCAAATTTATGAGATGGTGAGTTCTGATATAAGCTCTTCAACATTGGAAAATGTTATGAATCAAGAAATGAGACAGTTTATTGAAAAGTGCGACCATTGGCCAAGATGAGGCTCTACACAGTTTGAGCTCTTGTGGTTTTGATATAGTCGATGTTTTGCTGAACTGTCATATTTTTGAAAGTGGCATCATCGAAGAGATTGTAGTAATGCACATCCACAATTGTGGGGGATAAGCCGTTGTTAATTTGAAACAACTCTTTTGGATCAGCAGGGTCGATTCTGTTGCACATTATCACATACGCCGACGACAAATACTTTCGAACTATGTCGTAACCCTGTGAGTAGTAATCAGTGACATTTTTCAAGCTAATTGCAGGCGAATGTGGCTTATTCAATAGTTCAATGCCCAAAAGGGTAGGGTTTGTAGCATATTTGTCAATCACATAAGAAATTTTTAAAAATTTTCTATGGACCTGATTGATTGGAAAAGAAGGGGATTTTTTCTACTATATCCAAAAATATAGTTACTCTATGTAGCAATTTCTTAAGCCATGTCAAAATCTATCAAAATGAATTACTGCTATAGGAATTTGTTGTACCTCGCAGCAAGAAAATCAATGACAGAAAGACTCTTGTCAATGTTCTCTTGCGACTCAAGCCATTCAATAAATCTATCTCCGGTGCCACTGTGCTCATCACCGTTTTGTGAGCCTAGAGCAGCATGGATCGATAATCACCTTAATGTCCTGTTTCCTGCAGAATTGTTTCCAAAACGTTAATTAACATATGGTCCATTATCTTGACTTCTGATTGTTTTCTATTTTCAGGATTGAAAATTGTCAGAATGAAGGCTAGTTTTCACTTGCTGTGCCCACGAGAAGGCTTTGTCGAGACAAGCTAGAGATCTTGCAACAAAAGGAGCAGGAGGTTTTGGATCACTTGAAATCCACCATCCAACAACAACTTTGATAGCATTTATCATGTGCTTGGTGAGGAAAACGAAATCATTCTCTGTAATGAAAGTGCTTCGGTGTTCCTGAAAGACCAAAAAGTAAAATCATGAGAGGCCCTGTTGGCTACTATTTCTCAACAATGTAAGAGTAAGATGTTTAGTAGGAATTTCCCATTACATTCAAGACTTGTGTAGCTTTCTCGGGTCCATAACCGTTTGAGATTTGAAACTCCCCCTGCAATGTCCTTACGATGGTCATCTCGAAAGTTGCTGCATTATCGCCTTCCCAACCAGGCTCCACAGTCAGCTAATCCTTACACTGTGCCTGCATGTGTTGAATATTAACAAATATATATATATATATATATATATATATATATATATATATATATATATATATATATATATTATATATATATATATATATATATATATATATATATATATATATATATATATATTATATATATATATATATATATATATATAGATATATATATATATATATATATATGATGTTAATGGTTGAATATGAATGTGAAATTAATGCTTATCAATTTTTTTGCTCGACTCTATCAAATTTAAACCATCCTTTCTGGTATTCCTATCTACAAGATTCTTTTTAACTTATGGCTAAACCAATTGAACAAACTCTTGTCATACTTTTACATGGTGTCATTCTGAAGATTGGGGATCTGGGTCTTGCCACTACCATGAGAAATGTTCATGCTGCGCACTCTGCACTCGGTACAATGGAATTCATGGCTCCAGAATTATATGAGGAGGATTATAATGAGCTTGTAGATATTCATTCTTTCGACATGTGCTTGCTCGAGATGGTTACTTTGGAAATTCCTTACAGTGAGTACCGTAGCATTGCTCAAATTTAGAAGATGGTGAGTTCTGATATAAGCCCTGTAGCATTGGAAAATGTTATGAATTAAGAAATGAGATAGTTTATTCAAAGCAATCTGCATAGAACTCATGTCACACCGTGTACGGAATCCTATGCATGCGGTGGTTATGTTCACAGATTTATTTTTTGAGGATTCTGTTTATGAAAATAGTTTTATGAGATTTCTTTTCTGCCAGCATAATTTGTTTCTGTGTAGAGTTAGGGTTTTGGATTTCCTGGTTTGATTTAAGATTGAGTGGCAATTTTATTTTTTACACTTAAATTTATTGGGTGGATTTCTAAATCCCATAGGAAGCAAAGTCTTTTGTCTTTGATGTTTGTTTGTCTTCCGAATTTAGGGAAAATCTCTATTTCTCTGTCATCCTATAGCCCTGCAAGGGTTTCTGTTCATTAAATTCAAATAGAAGAGGAACCTACTTTGGAATTTTGGGGTAAGGCTTTCCTTTCCTATAGGAGGTGGAGAAATGCCTAGTGTAGAATATGACACCTGTGATAAAGATAGGGAGCCCTTTGTGGAACTGGATCCCACTAGAAGGTATGGTCACTATGAAGATGTGTTGGGCCATGGTGCTATGAAGAAGGTATACCGAGCTTTTGATCAAGAAGAGGATATTGAGGTTGCTTGGAACAAGGTGAATCTGCAAAACCTAGATGATGCTTCCACACAGAAGATGTATGCAGAAGTCTATCTATTGAAATCTCTTAGGAATGAAAACATAATTATGCTCTACAATGCATAGCTGGACAGAAAGACAAGTCATGTGAATTTCATTACTGAGGTCTGTACCTCGGGGACTCTAAGAGAGTACCGCCAAAAGCATCGTCATGTCTCAACAAAGGCTTTGAAGAATTGGTCACTTCAGATACTGGAGGGTTGCATTATCTTCATAATCATGAGCCTTGTGTAATTCATAGACATTTGAATTGCAGCAATATTTTTGTGAATGGCAATGGTGGTGTTCTGAAGATTGGGGATCATGCCACTACCTTGGGAAATGTTCATGCTACATAGTCTGCCCTCGGTACTTTAGAATTCCTGGCTCTAGAATTATATGAGGAGGATTATAATGAGCTTCTAGATATTTATTCTTTCGGCATGTGCTTGCTGGAGATGGTTACTTTGGAAATTTCTTAAAGTGAGTACCATAGCATTGCTCACATTTATAAGATGGTGAGTTCTGATATAAGCCCTGCAACATTGGAAAATGTTATGAATCAAGAAATGAGACACTTTATTGAAAAGTGCCAGACAGCAGCACGAGTGAGGCCTTTTGCTGTAGAACTTCTGATGGACCCATTTTTTAAAGCAATACAAGCAAGCACCTATTAGGTGCCAGGGTGTTTGACTGAATAGGGTAGATGGATTTCGGCCTATTTATTAATGATATCAGATGTGTAGATTTATAATGGGCTATTTGACCAGAAGATTATTTTGATATATCTTTCTTACGCATATAAAGATCAATGATATTAGATGTGTATAGATTTATAATAGGTTATTTGGCCAGATTATTTTGAAATCTTTTAGATTTTTAGATTAAATTTGAAGAGGTATTATACTAGCATTTGTACCAAATGTTGCAAAAGAAATGCCGCAAGGCATAAATTCTAGAAGAATCGTGACATATAGAAAATCACTCAATATAAAAATTAGTAAACAAAATGCCATTCAAACAAATATTTACATCCTAGTAAATAAATGACCAACTTATGAGACTTTGCAGAAACCAGAGTTGTTGTGGATGGATTCTCAGACAAAACAATCTCATACCAATCTCCATATGAACTCATTCCTTTGCCATCATCTACCAAAACATGGCTCCTCCACCTACTCCTCCCCATTTAGAAGATGCATATACATGTTCATAAACCACATCAAGTAAATTGTCTCTCTCACTCATGTGAAATCATGGGTCTTTGTAAGATTTCCCATACTAACAAAACTAGTTTTTTCAATATCATGCTTCCATATTCAAGGTGGCTCTTTATCCAACTCTACAAAAATGAAATTTGAGTCTCCTGATCTACCACAGCAAGCCTTTAAAAGTTAAAATCATAGTTCAATATATTAGTGAAAAATCAAACATTATGACCGAGCAATGAACAAAAATGAAAGTTGGGTCTCCTCATCTACCACAGCAAGCCTTTAAAAGTTAAAATCACAGTTCAATATATTAGTGAAAACTCAAACATTATGACCTAGCAATGAACACTTGTTACTATAATAATGAACTGCATGCCTATAAGATTACATGAATGAATGCAACAGCTATTGTGACTCAATATATTAGTGAAAACTCAAACATTATGACCAAGAAATGAACACTTGTTACTATAATAATGAACTGCATGCCTATAAGATTACATGAATGAATGCAACAATTTTTGTGACTCAATCAATTTCTGTAAAACCCAACATCTCGAATATAGACTTAAGTCTAGAGAATAGATCTAAGTTTGTAAGAACCTATCAATATCAAGCTTTTAGTCACTCCTGTAAAATATAAACATGGGAAGAAAAGATAGAGACTTACCATATGACAAGATAGGAATGAACTGTTGCAAAATAAAGTCAAATAAAGTCCTTTGATTTGGTTATTGGTGATGAAATTTGTATTGATCTCTCTCTTGTATTCTCCATAAAAACCTTCCAAACCAGCCTTAAGAAGATGGTTTCCATCATCCATGTTTCTCATGCCACCACACATGGAAGAGATCTAACATTTTCTAAAAAAAGTCTTCCATACACTACTTGAAGAATTCAAGGAAGGGCCATTCTATTTTCCACCTATTTTCCTATACAAAAATCACTTTGCACTTGAAAAAGGAAATTCCATCAATGAATATTTAATACGTTCACCACCAACCCTAAACAACATATGAGACAATACATTTCAATATTCCTCCACACTCTATGCCTTACGACGTTTCCTTTGCAACATTAGGTGCAAATGCTAGTTAAAATTAAATTAAAATTAAAAAAGTAAAACAAAATAATTCTTATTACAGTAGTTCGAGTTAAATTGAGGTCATAGTGTCAACCATTGCAAGTTTTTAAGCTCCACGGTTTGACAACCCATGGTTTTCCCAATGGTATTCTTATGTAATATAGTCATTTGAAGCATGAAGACTCTTGTAAGCATTTGGGAAATCATATATATAATATAATATATATATAATATAATATATATATTATATATATATATATATATATATATATATATATATAATATATATATATATATATATATATATATTATATATATTATATATAATATAGATAGATAGATAGATAGATAGATAGATAGATAGATAGATAGATAGATAGATAGATAGATAGATATAGATATCTTAACTTCAAATCTATCAAGCACTGAGAGGAATCAAATCTCTCAAGGTGCAAACCTTTCCTCAAGTTTTGCATTCAAAAAAGAGGTTTTCACCTTGAGATATTTGATTCCTCTCGATGCTCGCTAGATCCAAAGTTAAGATGGATCTAGACTAGTATATAACCAGCCTAGATTCATTTTAATTCTAGATCTATCAAGGATCAAGAGATGTAAATGTTTTTTATAATGAAAATAAATACAATCTTTCTTTGAGCTTGGTACATCTAGAGTTAAAATGGATCTAGGGTGGTTTAATTTTCTCTTTTAAATAGACTATATTTCACATAAATACAATGGGTTCTCATAAACAAGCTCACAAGCCAACAACTTGATCAAATCAAGTTTACCTTATTATTTTAGTTTGAAGCTATTTTTATTTTTATTATTTTAGTTTAAAGCTATTTTTACTTTAGCATAGGGTTATTTTTATTTTTTATTCTGAGATTTAATTTCCTCCTTTAAATAAATTATATTCCACATGAATAGCATGGGTCAATACCATGGGCTCTCATAAATGTGGAGCTTTACCTTATTATTTTAGTTTAAAGTTATTTTAATTTTGGCATAGGGTTACTTTTATTTTCTATTTTATTTTTATGTTGTAAAAATGTTTAACATAGGGTTATTTTTATTTGTATTTTATATTCACCGAGTAAAAATGTTTAGAGGACATTACTTGGTAAAACCTCTCTCTACCAAGTTTCCAAAAGGATCAAATCTTTTTTCACTCTAAAAGAGATTTGCATTTGTGGAGTTAAGATGGATCTAGGTTGGTTTTATTTTATTTTATTTTTATTTTTATGTAATTTGACTAAGTCAAAATGTTTAGAATACATTACATTATCTTACATCTCTACCATATTGGGATGGAGAGCACCTCTCTACCAAGTTGGAAATGTTTAGAGGATATTACATTACATTACCTCTCTACCAAATTGGAAATGTTTAGAGGACATTACATTATGGGCTGAAAAGCACATCTTCAGCCCGATTTTTAGCCCCTCTCTACCAAGGGCTGAGGGATCAAATCTTTTTTCACTATAAAATTTTCGAAATTAAGATGGATCTAGATTGTTTTTATTTTATTTTTATGTGATTTGATAAGTCAAAATATTTAAAAAATAATGTATTGCTTCACAGATTTAATTATCAAAATAAAATAAATAAATAATAAAATAAAAATAAAATTAATAGTTTTATTATAATTATAATTATAAATAATTTTATTTATAATTATAATTATAATAGTTATATTTAATAGTTAAATCAACCTAGATCTATTTTGATCAGAAAAAAGTTTGTATGCTAAGAGATTCCACTTTATAAAAAATTATAAATTTTCATTTTAAAACATTCCTTTTCCAAATTAACAAATTCTACTTCATAAAAAAATTTAGATTTTCTTAAGAAGATTACACTTTCTAAAAAAAATTATTCTTTTCCAAATTAAAAGGTTCCACTTCATAAAAAAAATTAGATTCTCTTAAAGAGATTCCACTTCAAAATTTAAGCCTCATATCGTTTAATCTTTGTACACATATCTTCAAAATTAACATACAGATTCAAGTTGAGTTTTTAATATTTGTACACAGATCTTCAAAATTAATATACAGATTCAATCTGAGTTAAGCCTCATATTATTAGTCCCTGCCATCTGGCAATGGCATGGGACTATAGTAATTGTTTGGCGATGTTAAACAATTAATTCACTTGTTTCATTATTAGTCGAGATCACTTATAAACCAAAGTTTTTAGGTGCATATCATTTCACCATCTTATTTGGCCTCTTCCCAAGGCAAAGATGCCAAAAGCATATATTATGTGTACTTATTTCGAAAATTTGTTTCACTGTGTTTCACTAATGTAAACATTAGTCTCATAGTTTAACAAATATTGAATGCTATACTGCTAAGCTAAAGTAAGTTTCCAAGTTGAAGTTGCCAGGTTGCTAGGTGGTGCATGTTGTTAAGGTGCCAACTGTTGAAGTTGTTAGGTGTCGCTAGGTGTTGAATGTTGTTGAGGTTCCAGTTTTTGCATGTTGTTGTTGTGTCTTGCATTGTCTATTGCAGTGTGCGTTGTGTCTACTGTAGACTGTAGCATATACCGAATGTGAGCTTACCTGTGAGCCTTCGCTGCAAATAAACTACTCATCCCTGCAAATGAACTGCTCCTCCTTCAACTCAAACTGCCATCCTGAGTGAATATGCCAGTTCTGCCTCTTCAACATATTTTGTGGGACGCGTTATTGACTCCCCTCCCTCTGAACCCTCGTGGAAAGCGCCCCATAATGGGAAGGAAAATGATGCAAATCACTTCTTTTCTGGGGTTCCTAAAGCAACAAGGAGCGCCATGGGCATGGGTTCAATGATCTCTGTAGAAACAGGCCGCAATTACCCCCACAGTGATGAGATCCATGCTCCCTCCACTCCTACGGTGCTCTTTAGCTCCTCCACTAACATCGCTTAGGGAGTCACCACGTACTTTATGTTGGGACGCCTGGAAGTGTAACTGATTTGCTTCTTGCTCACATCCATCACTGTTATGTTCTCGAATATCTCCGGAGCTGTCAACATCAAAATCAAGAACATAACAAATAGTAAGCCTTCCTATCGACTAGATTCGATTTTGATGGACTTAACTCAGTCCCATACTTCGTTTGTTGCATCTGCTTCCTAAAGAGCTTTTTATTGAATGGATTGCTTTTTCTCGCAACCGGTGGGCTAGTCAAAGAACCCCTAACTTGTTGCTTGCTTGCTAGTTGGTTAGCTTCTTGAGCTTGCTAGCTAGACCTGACAAATCGAGGCTAGATAAACCCATGGACTACTACTTTGTTGTTTGCTAAATCAAGGATTTCCGCTTCCTTTCATACCATAATAGCGGGAGCTGCGCGAGGAAAAAGGAGGCAGAGAGGGTTGTCCCTTCCCGTTCAATTCCACTACGCCCTAGTGATGGTCCTTCATTAAGAATCATCCCCCCATTCTGGATGCCCGAGAGCTGACTACTGATAGTGCCGCAACTATCATTAATAGATGGCTATCTTTTGAATTTCTTAATAACTATATTGAATCACCTTTTGAACATCTAATAGGGATTGAGAATCATAGATGAAACAGACTCTCTATCTCGATTTGGAAGGATTTAACTCATGCTGTATGGGAATTATCGTGGAATTGGTCTTCTTCTCTTCCTACCAACGATCTTATTCTTCTATTGTTGGCACAGGGCGATCTTCAGATCTCTTTCCCAATTCGGTATTTTTTCAAATCGCTCACCACTGGCATTGAGAGTCCATATTTTCCCCCTCGATTCTCGAAATGATTATAACAACACTCACCATTTCAATTTTATTTGTTGTATGATCTAGATTTACACCCTTGTCTCATCTGTTGCTTTCTCTCCTACTCATGGGACGTGATCTGCCTATGTGACTGAATATGGAACCATGCTTGTATGGCTTGCTTAGATGGCTGACTTGACTAGCTATTGGAATCAATGGACTCAACTAAATAAACAAATTTCTAATCAACTATGTAATATTCTCACTTCGGATCTGCTACTCGTGCTTATGTTGTAAGATCCAAATCAACTGATTCATAGATAGGATCAAGATCATAACTAGCATAATCCTTATCATGATTACTAATAGCATAAATTGCTGCTTTTTCTCGGTCAACATCAACTCCTTAGCCTTACGGCCGCAGAAGCTTTCAATATAAAAACAATCAAAGTTGTTTTTGGTCTCACAAAGAATACTGGCTATGAAGCTGCTACATGTAATCTGAGTTTGTGGTCTCCTAACTGTGCCCCGACTATGCACTACTCTTTGCAAAATTTCATGTCTTCTTCCTTCTCACCGATTTGGTTGTCACATTATTTGGTATGCATGCAGGTTGGCATTTATCGAACCTGACAGAGAAACCTCCAGATCTAGACATTTGGTATGCATGCAGGTTTGTATTCTCATGGCATGAGAGATACGTGGCTCCATCTAGTACACCCAAGGAACCACATTCCCAAGGCTCCATATTGTTAGAGGTTGAAGTTTGAGAAAGAGTTTGAGGGCCACGGTTGGGTCAAGTGCAAGTGTCTAAGTCAAGGGCCATGGTTGCAACGATGTAATAGGGTTTAGGTCGAGGGTTGTATTTCCAATTTTAGGATCGAGGTTTTTGTATGTGTAGGGTGGGGCTATGTAGCTACATGAATCCAGTAGGCATAAAAAGTGAATACCAATGGTCTAAGTGTGGTTGTTCTGGGTCAACTTAATCTAAAGCAGGAACAGGCTTAGAACACCGCGTTGAATTAGGATCTGTTGTTGCCATTGGTTCTCGAACTACCTTTGCCCTAGCTACCTATGCCCATGTTGTTGTCTGTGTCTCCGCTGCTTGCTCTGGTGCCTCCAAATTCGTTCGATCACCAGAGACATGCTTTCCCTTACCAGAATAACTTGAGCTGTAGAGCTAATTTCACAGGACTGGAACCGAGAATCTCAATGAATGTAGTAATAGGATCACAAAATAAGTAATTATCAGAAGTGGAAACTAATGAATACTAAGTCAAAAAGTGCAATAACAATCGGAAAGAAAATAGTCAAACCGAGGCTCTTTCATGGGACTATCATCAAATCACTAAATAAGTTACAGTAGCAGTCCACTAGAATGTTGTTATTATTATTTTTTTCAAGTAAACTATAAGGAAAAATACCAAGGCGGGGCCAGCTAATAGATTTGCGAAATAGTAACAAATCATCAGGTTGGGTCGTTACCTATCCCTTTTGTGAACTCAACTCGGATAGGGCCTGATATTTATCCGCAATAAAAGAAAATAAGCTGGCTTATAAAACAGTCATACTTAAATCATGTTTGATCTATAAGCTGCTAGGCACTATCTGTGGACCATCATATGTGGTAGAAACTTATAGTATTTAGATTGCCAGAGCAGGTCTTCAAGCCTTCTTGGGTATCCTTCCCTTCGTTGGAGTTTCCTTCGCGGGTGCCTTACGCAAAATGGGTGGACTTCCTTACCTTGGCGGGTGATTTCTTATGAAGGTAGCATCCAGACTACCTGTGCAAAGCAGTAGCCTTTTCTGATTTAGTTGATCAAGAAGACTAGAAATCTTGAAAATGGCTAGTGAAAATTACAAGATCAAGCAATCTTGGAAGTCACTCCTTGGAAACGTTTTGAGGAGGTATTATTCAAAAAGAGAATTTCGCTTTCCTCTGATTTTTTATTACCAGAGCTTGCCCTATATGCCCTGAATATGCTTTATGGTCCTTCCAACCTTTGCTACAGGTGCCTCAGGTGTATCATTCATTGGGCTCACTCACCACCTTTCCTACTATAGAATAAACTACTTAAAGGCCCCTCAACATCGAAGTGTAATGTCATCCACTCTTTCTTTTTTCTGTCGATCAATAGGGCTCATTATAATGAAGCTCTAGCACCTAGGGCTATTTCTACAAAGCACACAATATGAACCAAAGCTATACAATACCCCACTATTCTGAATTTTGTATTCTTCCCTCTCGCCACAAGATTTGTTGTAGTAGCTCATATTTTACTAGATAATTTGAGATGTAGTGAAAACCCTAGCAACCGAAGTGAGTGTCTCCTCTTCGCCTTCCTTTCAAGGGAGGGACTAGCCGCCACGCAACCCCATTGTTTAATCTATGTACATAGATTTTGTGTTCCCCTTACAAGAAATATAACCACCATATTGGCCAAGCCAACTCACTACAAGTCCAATGGACTTTTCCTACATCTTTCAACCAAACCTTTAAAAAACCCATCTCGAACTCAAATAGCTAGCCTAAAATTTGAAGCGGAAATCTAAATCATATAAAGAGATCCCTCTCTAAAGCTGGAAGGGACAAATCCCAACTTTAAAAGTGGTTTTGTGGTTATCTTTGTAGTTTTCTTCCTCATATTAGGAAAATTATGAAGTGATAACAAAAGTGTTGCATCAAGTTTTTTCCCCTCATGGATTTGTTGAGAAGATTTTCATTTTTCAAAAGTATGGTTTAAGTTTTTGTTTAATATTCTTCAGGATAAAATGCATCCACAATATTCATTCAATATATTCCTTGAAGCGGTGAAAATGAGGAGTTTGCCTCTGAAGGATGATTTCAAAACTTTAGAAGATGGATAAATTGTATTTCTAATTACTCTTATATGAGGTTGCATATTTAAGTCGATAAATGCACATATTGATCTCTCGAATTAGATCGAGAGAATGAAGTAAATGTGGTAGTAGTTAGGCGATTCAAGCGAATCGAATAGGTTGAAGAATGCAAATCAAAGCAAGCGAGTTGGACTCTTTAGTAAACACTCCTTTAGATATCATTGACTCTGGTAATAATTGAACATTGTTTGACCATGGATGATCTAAAAATGGGGCTCTTAGGCTTCTTGTCTAAGTTACAAGAACCTCTCCCATTTCCAAAGCTTCTAATTTTCCCAAGTCTTAATGATTAACCAATGCGGGAATAGGAAAAGCTTGAAAATATGGGTGTATGCTTGTATTTGTTTTCAGCTGATTATTTACTTTAAAATATGTCGTTTGTGCTGATATGGGGAGGTACTTAAACTGATATACACACACACACACACACACACACACATATATATATATATAGCTATAGTGAAAGAAGCAGTAAAAACAAACACATAAGACAACAATATAATATGGAGTTCACCCTGATATCTTGGACTATGTCTACTTGAACTCTAATAAACTCAATTAGGCTCTATGGGATTATGGCAATAGTTCTTTTACAAGTGCTACACTTAACTCCAATGTTTTATAGAGGAACATTGGGCTCAAAACACCATCTTATCCCTTGGCTCTTAGAGCTCTTTGGCTTTCTAGCTCTAGCTCTTGGCTCTGGCTCTGGCTCTTGCTGTGGCTGTGGCTCTGACTCTAGCTCTGGCTCTATGGCTCGGGCTCTGGTTCTACCTCTCAGCTCTTGCTCTGGCTCTTGGCTCTGGCTGTGGCTCTGACACTAGCTCTGGCTCTGTGGCTCAGGCTCCGGTTCTAGCTCTCAGCTCTCGCTTCTAGCACTCGCTCCGGCTCTTGGCTCTAGCTGTGGCTCTTTCTCTAGCTGTGGCTCTGAATCTAGCTCTGGCTCTAGTTTGGGCTCTCAGCTCTTGCTTCTGGCACTCGCTCTGGCTCTTGGCTCTGGCTCTTGGCTCTGGCTTTTGGCTCTGGCTCTTGGCTCTAACTGTTCTAAGCTCGTTCGCTCGACCTTTACATGCCTCTATGAATCGCTCGACCTCCAAGCAATTCCAACAACAATATGCTGCTTTCAATTGAGCTCTCTAGCTTTTCGGCTCTGCCTATTATAATGAGCTCGGCTCTGGTTTTTCTACTTCCAGGTTTTCTCTACTACTTCTTAGATTGCTCTTTTTTCCCCCCTTTTACTCTCTATCTGTTTGTGGCTTAACGCCAATCCGTCTCATGACTGTTCGATTCCTCTCCCAGCTCTTACGATCGCCTGCCTCTGTTCGCTAGAATTCCTTGCTCTGTGGCATCATCACTGTAACGCTTCACAGAGAGCTGGCCACTTATCTCCTTACGAGCTAAGCCAACTCTTCCTCAAGTGATTCGTTACTTAGTTACTTTGTGAAATGATTCACTCGCCAACTCAGCGGTCTAATTGGACTTCAACCTTTATGTGTCAAAGCTTATTTTCTCTGTCGAATCCAGTTTCCCATCGAGCGCAATCTCTGTCTTTAGATATAGGGCCTCCAGATCCTACGGTTATTGCTCTTATCGCGCGGTTGACTTGCTCAAACATTAGCCCGTGATGAGAGTGGTTTTCTCTCTCATCTGCTGGACACGCATCAATCAACGTATGGAATCACTGTGTCCTCTGATAAACCCACTTACCGCCTGAAACACCTCGGATATTCCATTGGTTTTGGAGTGCAGGACCCACCTTCGGTTTTAGCGCTTTTCCGATGGTTTCTTAGCTTTCCTTGTGACCGAGCATTTTTGGCCTTTCCATTTCGAGGGGTTTTGCCCACATCAAAAACAACCTCCGTTTTTTTTTATCTGGATTTCCCATTTGCTAGTTTGCACCACTGCACGGTCTCCATGGGCCTCGGTCAACGTACTTTGACCGAAGGTCCTCGTTGCTCCGTGCCGACCACAAACTATCGTTGTTCAGAGGTTATTTCTGATAGGCTTCGACATCTAGAAGACTTTAAACTCCGGTATGAGTTTTTTACAGAGTTCGAGTAGCTTTAAGAGATTTTAAGGATCCAAATTCGAATCATGCCTTCCCACTAAAAGAAATTTTGGTCCACAAAAGACCGATATACTGATCTAAGCAATAAATGAGAGTAACAACACCCTCTTCTTTTAGCCTCCCTACACTTGCCTTTGCATAGTGCCTCTGATCCAAAATCTCTAACCACTTCCCTTCTTGGAGGGGTTGGTCATTTTGGGAAGAACTTTTTTCCTCCTTGACTTCATGCAGAACTTCTGCTATGAAGTTTACAGAAGGTAGTTTGAGCTTCTTTGCCTTGATCCTTGATCCAAGGTGTCTCAAACAAACATGAAGTACATCTGCACCACAAAACTTTCATTTGTACCTGTTTGAAAAGATGCCAACAACAACTATTAACAACAGCAGGCATACAGACAACAATTGCATGGGCTAACTCCTGCTTCAACAAAGAAACAGATTTCACATCTTGTGAACCCTTCCATGTCTTATATATGTATACAAATGATTGACTAGATAACAAGCCAATAGAACATGCATTCACAACAAATGACCCTTTAAGTCAAGCATGTAGGAAAAAGACCTTTAGGACTCTTTTCCAAAAGATGAAACACTTCATCAGGATCTCCATTTTGGAAACCAAGTTAACTTCTCTCAAGCCAACATCACATGCATCTCATGCTCATGCATGCATTCCATCTATCAACTTCCGTTTAAGTACACTGTACTTTTGAAGCTGAAATGAACATATTGTTGCAGCAATAAAGTGAGTTTCCTATTCAATTTCTTTCTATTTACCATTTGGTAAGATCCTGCAACTTGCATTTATTCCGCAAAGAAATGCAAACAAATGCATCAATAGACATCCAGTCTTAATTGGATAAGAAATCTAACCATTTCTTTACCAATCCATTTAAAAGGTCCCTCCTTTGTTTGCACATCAACATCAATATGTGAATCATCCTAAACCGCATCAATCATGGAATCTTTATTTCCATCACTGCCATTTTCTTTTTCCACCTTCTCCTTCAGCTTTGGTGGGAGTAGTGCTGGATTCAAAGTCCAACACCTTTCACAACATCCCTTGCTTATGGAAATAAGTGCAACACATGTGCATCCTTTTGATAGCATGATTTGCCTTGTCCTGTGGACCTTTGGTTGCTTGCTTCTTTTCCTTCAGAAGTTTCCTGTATGTGGCCATCCTCTTCCAACATCTAGAAACATAATGGTTATCCAAACCACAAAAGGAACATGCAATTCTTTTTCCATGCTTTACATAATCAAAAGGAATGTTTTTAGAACCAGATTTATACCTGCCTCTTTCACCTTTATTGTTTTCATGAGGAAGTGAAGCAAATGAAGGAGTGGCTCCCTTTGGAACACCATCACTTTCTTCAAGGCTGTCAGAGTTTCCACAACCCTCTGGTTCAAGTATGTGCTTTTGAACACCTGCATCATGCAAACGATGTTTCTAGCTAATGCATTCCTCCTTAATACAATCCTCACACTTCCGAGGTAGAGGACCTGCAAAGAAAATCCTTTTTGAAACTGTTTCAATGGCCTTCATGGTAGCTTTGGAATTCTCTCCATAAGACTGTCCATAGTCGAGACCCAAATACTTAGGCCTTTCCTCAACCATTATTGGCTCAAGAATACCTTGTGCATGTTTGCCCAATCCTTTTCCTTCATAGCCCATCTTAGACATTAGCTTGGAACCTATGCCTCTAGTATGTTTTTCAAAAGAATCAATATAAGCATTCTTAGAAGAATTTGAAGACAAGCAAGAATGGTTTACCTCTTCTTCAAGCTGATACTTGGCCAAAGCTTCTTTTGCAACAAAGATTTGTGACTCCAACTCATGCATCCTTTTCAGGTTCACACTTGCAATATGAAGTTGCCTCTCCATTTCCTGCAATTTGTCGGAAAGCATCTGCTTCTCTTCCTCTACAGAATTCAACTACTCTCTAAGTATGTTGCTCTTCCTTCCATCCTCATACATTTCTCTCACCATATCCATCATGGTGGACAAGTATTGCTTCATGTCTCTATTAAAGGAACTTGTGAAGAAAGAATATTTTGAGGACTCACTTGTAGAAGTTGTCATTTTCAAAATGCATAAAAGAACTTCAAACAAGATTGTTAAAGAGCTTATCCAGTAACCTCTTGCAACAACCTTTTATGCTTCAAGGATTGCATTGAGGTCCTTTGGGATAGATGAATGCCTTCAACTCTTCCCTTCTTGTCCTTCCTGGACTGAGCTATTAATAGCTTTCCCTTCACCTCTGCAAACTTAAACAATAGTCAGTCCAAACACCTTTCAGACAAGAAATATTTTCCTTGTCAATCAAGCATTCTGTTACAACCTTCTTTGAAGGTGGGGTTAATCAACCTTAAGCTCTGATACCACCTGATATGAAAATGGGGCTCTTAATATTCTTGTCTAACTTACAAGAACCTCTCCCATTTCCAAAGCTTCTAATTTTCCCAAGTCTTAATGATTAACTAATGCGGAAATAAGAAATGCTTGAAAATATGGGTGTATGCTTGTATTTGTTTTCAGCTGATTATTTACTTTAAAATCTGTCATTTGTGCTGATATGGGGAGGTACTTAAACTTATATAATATAATATATATATATATATATATATATATATATATATATATATAACAACAGTAGTGAAAGCTACAGTAAAAGCAAAAAAATAAGACAACAATATAATATGGAGTTCACCCTGATATCTTGGGCTACATCTCTTTGAGCTCTAATCAACTCGATTAGGCTCTATGGGATTATGGCAATAGTTCTTGTACAAGTGCTACACTTAACCCTAATGTTTTATACAAGAACATTGGGCTCAGAACACCATCTTATCCCTTGGCTCTTGGAGCTCTTTGGCTTTCTAGCTCTGGCTCTTGGCTCTGGCTCTAGCTCTTGCTCTGGTTGTGGCTCTGACTCTAGCTCTGGCTCTGTGGCTCAGGCTATGGTTTTGGCTCTTAGCTCTCTCTTCTGGTGCTCGCTCTGGCTCTTGGCTCTGGCTGTGGCTTTTGCTCTAGCTATGGCTCTGACTCTAGCTCTAGCTCTGTGGCTTGGGCTCTAGTTCTAGCTCTCAGCTCTTGCTTCTGGCACTTGCTCTGGCTCTTGGCTCTAGCTGTGGCTCTGACTCTATCTCTGGCTCTATGGCTCAAGCTCTGGTTCTAGCTCTCAGCTCTCGCTTCTGGCGCTCACTCTGGCTCTTGGCTCTGGCTGTTCTAAGCTCTTTTTCTCGGCCTTTACATGCCTCTGTGAATTGCTCGACCTCCAAGAAATTCCAACAACAATATGCTGCTGTCAATTGAGCTCTCTGGCTTTTCGGCTCTGCCTCCAACCTCTGGTGGCTCTGCCTATTATAGTGAGCTCGGCTCTGGTTTCTCTGCTTCCAGGTCTGCTCTACTGCTTCTTAGGCTGCTCTTTTTTTCTCCCCTTTTAATCTCTGTCTTTTCACGGCTTAACGCCAATCTGTCTCATGAATGTTCGCTTCCTCTCCCGGCTCTTCATATTTCCTGCCTCTATCTGCTAGAATTCCCTGCTCTGCGTCATCATCACTGTAATGCTTCATAGAGAGGTGGTCACTTGTCTCGTTACGAGCTAAGCTAGCTCTTCCTCAAGCGGTTCGTGACTTCAGTTACTCTGTGAAATGATTCATCCGCCAACTTAGTGGTCCAATCGGACTTCAACCTTTATGTGCCAAAGCTTATTTTCTCCGTCGAATCTGGTTTCCCATCAGATGCAATCTCCGCCGTTATATATGGGGCCTCCAGAACCTACGGTTATCGCTCTTATCGGGTGGTTGACTTGCTCGAATGTTAGCCCACGATGAGAGCAGTTTTCTCTCTCATCGATTGGATACGCATCAATCAATGTATGGAATTGCTGGGTCCTCTGACCAACCTGCTTATCGCCCGAAATGCCTTTGATATTTCGTCGAATTTGGAGCGCGGGATCCGCCTTCAGTTTTAGCGCTTTTCCCATGGTTTCTTGGCTTTCCTTGTGACCCAGCATTCGGGGCCTTTCCATTTCGAGGAGTTTTTCCCAACGATGCGAGATTAATCAGAAACAACCTCCGTTTTCTGATCTAGATTTCCCATTTGCTAGTTTGCACCACTGCGCGGTCTCCATGGGCCTCGGTCATCGTACTTTGACCGAATGTCCTCATTGCTCTATGCTGACCACAAACTATAGTCGTTCAAAGGTTATTTCTGATAGGCTTCGACATCCATAAGACTTTAAACTTTGGTATGAGTTTTTTATAGAGTTCAGGTAGCTTTAAGAGAGTTTAAGGATCCAAATTCGGATCAATGGATAACAATGAATAGTTGGAGGATATAAGTGGTAGAATTTCCATATTTAAAGCGAGACAAGTGGCAATTAGTTGAACAAAATCAATAGGCAGTAAACTAACTTCCAAACATCAAGGCAAAGAATTGTCCATCAGTTCCAGACTTCTTGCAATTATTTAGAGATTATTTTATTTCTAGTGCATTGTTTAGATTTTTATTCCAAAAATCTAGACAAAGTCAACTTGATGCATTTTTCTATATATTATATCATTTGTAATGAAAAAGGTTGGATTTTGATGTCAAAACGTTGACATTTTTTTAAAAGAATTTTACTACAAAATTTTCAATCAATTATTTTTTTACTTCAGTTTTATGACATAATTTGTTTTTGATGTATGTTTTTTCCTATAATTCCACATCTTTATTTCTGCATGCATGTGGGGGTGTGTAGGTATTCGAGAAAGGTTGGGTTGAGTGTCAACCCCCCTGAAATCCCACCACAAAGTTATTTTCATTAATGAGTAGATCAGAATGACAGTGTGTCACTGTTGATCCCTCCAACATCACAAGATTGTTGTTATCTAAACATTGCATGTATGTATTTTGTTTAGCTATTGAGAGTGCCTCTTCACACTTTCTGATATTATTAGCTAGCCTAAGTGTAAAGTGGGAATGTTAGCCTGCCTAATAACTCTTTCATTATTTTATTCAAATCTTCCAAGCTATGTTTTTTTTCCATATCTAAACACCTGCACTTTGATAATGCCTCTGCAAGAGAGGACTTTACTTGTTAATCATGGATTGGAGACTTGAGGCAACCAACATATACGACAACCCTTAGATCTGGCCATCGTGCGTCATAGGCTACTGTCTAGTGATAATGAACAACAAAAAGCCTCGCAACACTTGAGGGAGCTCCCTCTGGTTTGAGGGCTAGCTTGAACCTAAAGCATGGTTGAGTTTGTTTTTCGGCACAATTTTACAACCAAGAAATGCCTTCGAGAAACATATACAACACGAACAATGTATCAATGTTACTTGTTTCACACTTTTGCATAACAACATAGCCAAATTAATATAGATCATAATAATCTCTGATCACTTTCTCTAGCTAGGTAAATTTCTTCGTACAACAAAATAATAACAATTGCGCTTGCCTTATGCGGAATGTGGGTGGAAGAAAAAAAAAAATTCCACACTCAGTGCATATACTTTCTCCTATAGTTATCATACACCCTTTCTCCCGCACTTGAATTTGAAACTTGAATGAACAAACTATGCAGACTGCGGAAGTTGTACGAAATTAGCTTTCTTCTTAATTCACATTGTCATTTCATTGTGCGCAAATATTTTACGATGCCAATAGATTTTACTGTGCAAAGGGATTTCATTGTACCGAGTAACTGTTTGAAGTTTCCTCTGCACTCCACACAACCTTTAATCAATTAATTGTCATAAATATTATATGGTACCTTTAATTAATTAATTGTCATAAATATTATATAGTAATGATTATCTGGGACAATTAAATAGACAAAGAATGCAAAAGTTGTGTGGAATGCATAAGCTATGTGGACTTAGATTTCCTCTACATATGCATAACATTTAATCAATTAAGAGCTTTCACTATACATAGGGATTTCCCTGTGAATAGTTTTGTGTGAAGAACTTTCATTACGCTGTGTCAAATTAGCTTTCTTCCGCTTTTGCATTGTCATTCCATTGTGCGGAGATATTTCACTATTCAAATAACTTTCATTGTGCATAGAGATTTCATTATACAAAATAATTGTACAAACTTTCCTCAAATTCCTTATTTCAATTAAAAACCTAAGTAGATAGAAAATGTAGACACTGTATAGCCTTGGCTTTACTCCGCATCCCCACAACCTTTAATCAATTAAGAGATTTCACTGTGTAGAAAACTGTATACATAGCTTTCATTGTGCAAAAAACATGTGCAGAAAGAAACATTTACATAAATTAAAATACGAACTTAATCAATCAATTAACCATAAAAACAAAAATTACACTGCATTACAATTATTAATCTTTTCATACTAATATCTACATACGTTCACATTCAAAGTTGTATGTCCCAATGACATTAATTAAATTTTAAACCAAAGTAGAGATGCATTGTTATTTACTGCACGGGAAAGCTTTCCGAGATGTGAGAGGAGGTTCTCGCAAATATCGAGAAGATCATTTTGCTGGGATGTGGAGAAAAAAAATGATTACATGTTATATTAAATAATTAAAGAAACTATGATCATTTTATTTTAAAGAATAACCGGAGGTTACAATGAATTTGGTAAGTATAACGGCGCCCACAGTTTGAATTTTAACTTTGTTCTTTTTCTAATACCATCATATTATATATATAAAATAAATTTAAGGTAACTCACATAATATCATAACATATGAATTTAAAAAATTTAAAAAATATGTTATAGCTTTATCACCATCTCAATAATATCAATCACATGGTCATGAATTTTTTATTTTTTTTCAAATACCAATGCGGTTTAACTCCATGTGGATATTTGGATCTGATTTGACAATGGCATTAAGTGACTCCTCAAAATGGCATTGCAATCACATTTCATTGGCTCATAAGCTTTATTTAGCCCAGCATCATTATTATTGTTTTCTAAATAAAAAACAACACTCCAGTGATGGCAAATGTGGGACATTATTAGTATATTTCTGTCACCTTAAAGCTATTAGGTTGCCTACAAGGTGTTAAGATCTAAACAAATCTATATAACCTACCACTAATAAGTGAATCTATAGATTTAAAAATGGGCATTATTAAAGAAGCATGTGATGGGTGGTTTCTTTTAGCATATGTTTAGGAAAGGGTAGCACTAAAGTAGGGCCCACCCAAGTTACATATATGATCAAGAAGAAATCATTGGATAAGGTTGGTAGGATCACTAGAGATTAAGAAGATATGCATTTTAAAAAATTTTAGCAGACAAAAGGATTGGCATCATCAAAAGCGTAAGACAATTGATAAACGGGATATGCTTATGTTATATGACAACAAGCATTTTAAAACATTTAAGTTCCAAATGTATTTTTTTGGGACCCTTTTATTGTTGTAGAAGTTATGTTAACTAGATAGGACATCAAAGGGGTAGGTAAATGATATCAATTTGAAAGCCTTTACCCCTTTTCATAATTGAAATCAGTTTCATTGTTAGAAGATAAAGATTGTATTGTTTCCTTTTGCTTAACGACAGAGCACATCTTTGTGGTCAGGGATGAAAACATAGGTTTAAAATATGTAATTAAAATAAGTGAAGTTTGGTAAAAGGGGTTGGATTTATTTTTTTATTAATTGGTAAGGTTCAATTCATGTAAGTTTTATTTTAAGATTTATATGGTCATTTTGAGGCATTAGTCAAATGTGTGGTTGTGGTTAAAGAGATTATAGTAAAAATAATCTCATGATTGATGAACACATAAATAAATCAAGCCCACCTCCATGTTCTTAAAATTTTAGGTTGAAGAGCTTGGATTTAATGGTAAGAAGAAGAGATTTTTTCACCTTCGAGCAAGGTTCAATATTAGTGAGGGGTTTTTGTGGAGACATCTAGTCACTTTGAGTTAGTGGTTGAACATCTGGTTGTACTTGGATGGATTATATTAAATGATCTCATGACCCATGCACACATAAATAGATCAAATACCAACCCCATGTCCTTTAAGTTTTATTCTATTGTGTTTACCTCAAGTGGTAGAGAGGAAAACATTTTGTTCTTCCCACCCAAATTCAAATCCCACTTGTGACATGTTCTCCCTTTGACTAGGGCTTTTCATGAGCTAGTTGTCATTTGGGTCTAGAAAGGTACTAGAAATATCATTCTCACCTATGGATTAGAGGGTGGGTGCATCACAACTTGGAAAAAAAAATTAACTTGAGATTGATTAAGCTTATTTTTAAGCTTTGATTCTACCAAATTTGGATTAGGAAAGAGCCATAGAGTTAAAATTGTTTGAGTAGTGAGTTGCATTCTAGTATGGGTTACATTACATGTTAGGGGATGCAACATGGTTGATTTTTTTATCATAAACATAGGGTAACATCAAGGTTGTAATAAGTTAGATGATGCAATTAATGGGACAGTTATCCTTACACATTCATTAGAATTAAAGTTTATGTTGGTACTGTTAGCCTTGTTGCAAATGGCCCAAAAATGGATCCAAATATGCTCTTTAGCACTCTCAAAGTCTTCAAAATTTGCTTAAGGATCATTCAAAAATCACAACAATTGCATGCTACGAGCCCTTGGAAGGGTGGAAAAAAATTATTGAGAGGCAAAAACCAGAGAAACCCATGAAAAAACAGAGTATTGGAGGCATACATAGTCCAACGCACAGCAACTGTTAGATTTGGCCAATCAACGGCCCAGATCTAAGCGGCAAATCGTAATTGGCCAACACAGAGGACTCAAGGTTGGGTGGAAAACACCCTCGATCAACGATCTTCGATGATCGGATCAGCAGGTCGCAATCGGCAGAGGCAAGCCGATTGAGTAAGCTCGCAGAGTGATGGCGATCAACAATGCAATGTGGACCATCGATCAAGCACACAGATCGAAAGCCCACATCGCGTTGCAGGATCACAATCGGCGGGGACATACGCCATGTTATATGGAAAGACCGGGGCATGAGCGACATGCGATTGCAATTGATCGCATTGTTATATCGCATCGGCTACACATGGGAGCTGGCATATACACATATTGTAGTCCGATGAGCTGGACTCGACAGTGTTCTGAATAATATTTCATAAAATTTGAAATCCACAGAAAGGCCTTTCTCAATGCATTTTCGCTGTTTGATACGTATTTATAAAATACAAAGGGAACCTTGGACTCATGATATGCGACAAGACCTAGACCCGAAAGGGTTCGGGAAGGAAAATATATGATATTTGAAGTCCGGAGGGAGCCATTTTCATGTGATTTTCATGATTTTTGTATTTCTAGAATACAAAGCAAATACACAGGGAATAGGCCACTAGTGACTTGCAATAGTGACCTAGAGGGCGGACCTGATTGAGAAATAGGCCATGTTTAAGGACTTTTGAAGTCCGGAAGAACATAGATGGGTGAGATTTCTCACAATTGCAACATTTTTTGTTTAAAACAGAAAATAGTCATTGATCACATTTAAAAGGATAGCATAGGCTCCAAGACCAATTCCACCACATAGCAGAGTCCGGGAGACAGATTGCCGGGAAACAGAGACCAGAAAGGGAAAAACAAGGGTCATAGCACGATACAGCCCAAAATGGAAACAGTCATGGAGCAGCATAACACAACACAACCGAATCAACTCGAAGCAATCATGGAGCCACAACACGACACATCCAAAACTAACAAATTATCATGGAGCATTGCTTGCACAAGCGAGCTCACAGATAGTTCAGCAAGTTACCAGAAATCGGTTACCCTGTTGCCAGAAGAAGAAACCTCTAATCCCACGCTCGCCTAGTCAGGGCATCAAATAGTTAAAAAGACAGAGGGATAGATTAAGACACTCCGAGCCTTAGAAGGCTCGAGAGCATTGTAAACAGGCCTATAAATATTTGTAAGATTAGAGTAACAAGGGTTCAACTTTTGGAGACTATAGATACTTTGCTACTCAAGCTTCTCATCTTCATTCTAGCAATACAAAGCTTCTTTTGTTGTTATGCATTCAATATCCATTTCTCTTCTATTCTAAGCTTGCACTTGGATAGTCTATTCATGATTTCTTCTATGTCTAATGCCAAATAATTGTCATCTTATCTCTGCATTGATAAATTGGATTTGTAATTGAATAGGTTATTCATGTTTCTTTTGTGTCTAATGCCAGATAACTGTCATCTTATCTCTGCGTTGATAAATTAGATTTGCAAGCTTCATTTACTACCTGTAGCTAGCCATTCATATGTGTTTATATATGCATTTGCTAGTACAGTCAGTATTCTTCATCTATCCATTGAATCTACAAACTTTTGAGCATTAGTGACCTAAAGCTTTGTAAAGTTGAGGGTGTTCATGCATGTATTGAGTAAAAACAAAGTTGAAATGGTTATCTGGCTTGATCCAAACCATCATCCATTCCAATAGTTCAGAGAACAATATTGAAGATTATATGTTACCAGGAATCTCCGAGTTGCAACCTAGGAGAGCTTCCTGGAGTGATAACATAATTAGCGCCATTGCCGGGGAGAGGAGAGTGAAGCTCAGCTTCCCTAGGAAATGACACAGATCCAACTTTGATGATGGGAAAAGTCTGGGCACTTTTTGGTTGTAATCATCTATTTGGCGACTCTATTGAGGGACGAACCTCTTGGTGACTCCACTTCATAGTTCTGGCTCAGTTTGTGAGGCATACTTTGAGAAATCCTTAGAAGCCACAAGCTAACCCAGTACTTGACCCTGAAAAAATCATCAAAGAAAGAAAGGTATTGTATAAAGGAGCATCAAGTTCAGGTAAACCTAAACAATCTTCTATATCTCTTCAAGAAAATGATGCAATATAACAAATACATGTTGAGAGTATAGCATCTAATACTAGCAGTGAAGAAAAACTCTCAGAGATTTATAAAGCTCCTTATTCTTTAGGTTCTCCTTTTGTTGTAAGCCCAAAGGAAACCTCACCTCCTATCCATCATACTCCTTTAGTCTTATCTGTCACTCCTCAGCCCTTTATCATTTAGACTGCCAGTACTCTTATAGCCACCACAGCTATGGCAGGTCCACAAGTAGCTACCAAAATGGAAAGAATCATAGCTGCTAGGTATGGACCTCTAGTACTGCCCCTTCCTTTAAATGCCATGCCTACATGAGAATATCAGAAATATAGGCCTAAGTTCACTAGGACTGAAGGTGTTACAACTGAAGAACATCTTGAGTCATTCTATAGCTACGCTGATAACCTGGATATTAGTGAAGATGATGTGTGGATGAGAGTCTTTGTCCAAAGCCTAGATGGAGAGGTTAGAAAATGGTTCAAAGAACTAACCCAAAGATCTGTAGCAGATATTGAGGCTTTAGATGATGCATTCCTAAAGCATTTGGGGGATAAGAAAGATCTCCTCTACTACCACACTGAGTTTCAGAACTTAAAGAGGGAAAATGGTGAGTTGTTGTCTAATTTTAATAAGAGGTTTAACCACATGTACAACAAGATCCCAGCTGAAGTAAAGCCCACCACTACCTCTGCTAAACTCACCTATTCCAATGATTTTGATTCTTACTTCTATCTATTGTTGAGGGAGAGGCGATGTGCTACTTTGGCTGATATGCAGGATGCAGCCTTGGAAGTAGAATCAAACATTATGGTTGCTGAGAAGCTCAAGGGAAATGTTGATAGAAGAAGATAGAGGGGCAAGTCTTCATCATCTTCAGATCCCAAGATAGATAAAATGACCAAAATGATTGAGTCATTAGCCTCTGGGATCTCCAAATTAAAGTTTGAGCAGCACCCCAAGAAAGGAAGGGTTCCTAATACCTTTGTTCCTAGAAATCCAAATCCATATACAAGAGCTATTGAGCAGTTGCAGATTTTGCAAAGAAGCAAAGAGGCCCATGAAGACCAAAGGGTGAAGACCCCTTTCGAGAACGTAGTCATGGAAGAGGATTAGTTTGATTAAGATGATGAGATCCATTGTATGGAAGACAAAGGCAATGCCCCTTTTTTGACCTTAGCTGCCTATGAAAGGTCATTATTCAATTACCATATCAGCCAAGAGTGGGACGCTGAAGTTGTTCTACAAACTGAAGTTTAGCAAAGATATAATCTGAGGTTGAAGATGAATAATGCCAAGGAAACCCCTGCTCAAAGAGCTGCTTTCCCTACAGTACAACAAGCTAATAAGCAGAAGCGACCAACAGTTGATCCTATCATCCTCAAAGCTCCAGCTCACGAGGTAAGAGGCCTTGACAAGTCTCCGTCTCCCTTCAGTTTTCAATCAGAAATTCAGAAGCTAAGAATACATATGCCTCTGATTGAACTAGTGAAGAATGAGTCCTTCGAAAGATCCATCCTCGAGGCCCTTGAGCCTAAAGCCATCCAAGCCTCCACTGACTATGTAAATCTGCAAGATGACAAACCAGCTGTTATTCTCAGCCTAATGATTGAAAATTGTGAAGACAACTCCCCATCATTCTATGTCTCTCTAACTATTCATGATAAAATCCTTCACAATTGCCTTCTAGACACTCGAGCTAGCCATAATCTAATGCCCAAGGCTGTCATGGATAAATTGGGTCTTGACATTACCAAGCCTTATCATGACCTATTTTCTTTTGACTCTAGAAAAGTGAAATCTCTGGGATTAATTAAGGACATAGCCATCACTTTATCTCAGCTGCCCATGAAGAGAATGATGATGGATATTGTGGTAGCAGATGTACCCCCCAAGTTTGGCATGTCGCTTTCTATAGGCTGGATCAAGAGATTAGGTGGAACATTGCAAAATGATCTGTCCTAGTTTTTGGAGGTGAAAATAGGAGATTGTACAAAAAGGCTCAGTTGGCTTATATCATTAGTGATTAGAAGAATCCCACTAATCATCCCATATATGCTATCAACACTGATTTTGGAGCTTGTTTCTTCAGATTAAAGAATCTCAGTTGGCTTTTGCACAGCTTAAAAAGCTAGTTTTCCAGATCATAGAGGAAGAAAGCCCATAGATTTAGGATATGTTCTTTGATGGGGCTTTCTCTGAAGAAGCTGCAGGAGCAAGTGTAGTCCTTGTGTCCCTCACACAGGAATGCATTCATTTATCTTTCATATTAATTTTGTAGGTCAACAAAACTTTCCAAACAAAGCATCCAAGGCTGAAAGATACAGAGATGAGGTAAAATATAGATCATCTCTACCTGACAATGTCAAATATTGGAAAGTTTTTGAAGAGGATGATGAAATTAATAGGCTTTTACAAATCTTTGATGGATTTGCTAAAAATCATCAAAATAAGATCAAAGAAACCTTTGATAGAAAGGTAAAATGGGACAATTTTTAGTTTGGTGAGTGGGTTCTCAAATGGGATGAGTTGAAGGAAAAGATGGGCAACCAAGGTAAATTTGATCCCTTATGGATAAGTCCGCTTGTCATCGCTCAAGTTCAGAGGAGAAAAATTTTCATTCTGCACAATTTAGAGGGGGAAGGTGTTTTTGGTAGCCCAGTAAATGGGCAGTTCTTCAGACTTTATTTCATTTAAGGCTATAAAGCCTTGGTATTGTAAATATGTTTTTTCTAGTTTTTATTTCATTGCAAAACAGACTCCATGCCCAATGGAACACTAGGAGGAAGATTTGATTTTGGTTTTATAGGAGAGGCATTGTTTTGTAGTTCTTGAAACCTCACAGGGAGGCTTTCATCCCTAGAAGGAGATAGTGTTAGCCTTGTTGGCAAATAGCCCAAAAATGGATCCAAATATGCTCTTCAGCACCCTCGAAGTCTTCAAAATTTGCCTAAGGATCATTCAAAAATCACAACAATCGCATGCCAAGAGCCCTTGGAAGGGCAGAAAAACACTATCGGGAGGCAAAAACTAGAGAAAACCATGAAAAAACAAAGTATTGGAGGCATACACAGTCCAACATATAGCAGTCGTCAGATCTCGCTGATCAACGGCCCAAATCTAAGAGGCAAATCGCAATCAGCCAACACAGAGGACTTAAGGTTGGGTAGAAGACACCCCCGATCAGCAATCTCTGATGATTGGATCGGTAGGTTGCAATCGGTGGAGGCACGCCGGTGGAGTAAGCGTGCAGAGTGATGGCAGTCAGCAATGCAATGTGGACCGTTGATCAAGCACACAGATCGACGGCCCACATCGCGTCGCAGGATCGCAATCGGCGGGGACATACGCCATGTTATATGGAAAGATCGGGGCATGAACAACATGCAATTGCAATTGATCACATTTCTATATCACATCGGCTACACATGGGAGCTGGCATATACACATACTACGGTCCGATGAGCTGGACCCGACGGTGTTCTGAATAATATTTCATAAAATTTGAAATCTGCAGAAAGGCCTTTTTCAATGCATTTTCACTATTTGATACGTATTTATAAAATACAAAGGGAACCTTGGACTTGTGATATCTGACAAGACCTAGACCCAAAAGGGTTCGAGAAGGGAAATATATGATTATGAATTCCGGAGGGAGCCATTTTCATGTGATTTTCATGATTTTTGTATTTCTAGAATACAAAGCAAATACACAGGGAACAAGCCACTAGTGACTTGCAATTGCGACCTAGAGGGCGGACCCAATTGAGAAATAGGCCATGTTTAAGGACTTTTGAAGTCCGGAAGAACAGAGATGGGCAAGATTTCTCACAGTTGCAGCGTTTTTTATTTAAAACAAAAAACAATCATTGTTCACATTTAAAAGGATAACAGAGGCCCAAGACCCATTCCACCACATAGTAGAGTCCGAGAGACAGATTGCCAGGAAACAGAGACTAGAAAGGGAAAAACAAGGGCCACAGCATGATGCAGCCCAAAACGGAAGCGGTCATGGAATATCACAGTGCAACAAAGTTGAAGCAACCTGAAGCGATCATGGAGCCACAACACAACACATTCAAAACTGACAAATGATCATGGAGCATCGCTTGCACGAGCAAGCTCCCAGATAATGCAGCAAGTTACTAGAAATCAGTTACCCTACTTTCAGAAGAAGAAACCTCCAAGCCCACGCTCACCTAGTCAGTGCATCAAACAGTTAAAAATACAGAGGGATAGATTAAGACACTCCAAGCCTTAGAAGGCTCAAGAGCATTGTAAACAGGCCTATAAATATTTGTAAGATTAGAGTAACAAGGGTTCAACTTCTGGAGGCTGTAGATACTTTGCTACTCAAGCTTCTCATCTTCATTCTAGAAATATAAGCTTCTTTTATTGTTAAAATTTCAATATCCATTTCTGTTATGTTCTAAGCTTGCATTTGGATATTCTATTTAGATTCCTTCCGTGTCTAATGCTAGATAACTATCATCTTATCTCTGCATTGATAAATTGGATTTGTAATTGAATAGGTTATTCATGTTTCTTTTGTGTCTAATGCTAGATAACTATCATATTATCTATTCGTTGATAAATTAGATTTGTAAGCTTCATTTACTGGCTGTAGCTATCCATTCATATGTGTTTATATAGGCATTTGCTGGTACAGTCAGTATTCTCCATCTATCCTTTGAATCTACAATCTATTCAGCATTAGTGGTCTAAGGCCTTGTAAAGTTGAGGGTGTTCAAGCATGTATTGAGTAAAAACATAGTTGAAACGGTTATCTGGCTTGATCCAAACCATCATCCATTCCAATAGTTCAAAGAACAATATTGAAAATTATATGTTACCAAGCATCTCCGAGCTGCAACCTAGGAGAGCTTCCTGGAGTGATAACAGGTACGTTAAGTAAATTAATGGTTATAGGTTCAAGTTATCATGCACATGAGTTAAGTAGCATGCCTTACTTACCCACATTTAATGGAGTTTTTGTAATAAGGTTTGAGGCATGGCCAGTTATCTTTATTTCTTTTGCACATGTGTTAACACAAGTAGATAGATTCATAGAACAAGGGCAGTGAACATATATGTCTACAGCAGTTATTCACAATATCAATGATTACAACAAATAAGAAAATTCCTTTTAGAAATGTACTAAAGGATATTTTCCTCGCAACTAACAATACAAATGGTGGAAATATTTATTTGTAGCAATAAACCAATCTTGAGCAAAAATGATGAGAAATCTACTTACTACAAGTCCAAAGAGTTAAAGAAGAAGGAAGTAATGATAGATGAGGATGTTTTCCCTTGGTTTGAAATATTACAAGTTTGAAAGGAAATGTTGAGTAGACAGAGTTGATAGGCCTTGAATTCATCAACTCATATTTTTTTATAACATGAAATATATAGTATACAAAAAGTATGCAATTGATTTGGATCTTGGGGGCTAAGATATAGAAGGATGAATGCCAAGAGACAAAGATAGAAAACATGCAAATATGCTATGAAACTAATCATAAAAATATTGATGAAACTACATCAATTGAATACACCACAAAAATATGAAAAAAAGAGAAAGAGTTGGGGAAGATGAATTCCATTAAGAAGAACCATTACATGCAACGAAGCTAATATTTGGAGCTCTTCTTCCTTGCCTTCATTCTCTTCCTATTTCCATCTCATAAGGTGTCTTATTGATGAAGTAAGATTTGATTGGGCTTGAAGTCATCAATTTCATATCTATTAAGTTCCCTTTTACATAAAAATATAGCTTTATAAATTATACATCCTAACTTGGACTATAAGCCCCCCATAAGATTTAGATCAATTCTCCCTCCTTAGAAAATGATGGTTGTCATCATTTCACCTCATGTTAAAAATAGGAGGGGCCCCACTGTGTTTATTGTACCATCATACTCAAGGTTTTTTGTGGTCAACCCATAATCATGGGTTTGTGGATAACCCATAACACGAGTTCCTATTTTTCTACTAGTGGAGCTCTAGATACAATTTTCTTTATAGTTTTTCTTACAGCTAATTTTCTCATGGAGTGAGAAAATCCTTCCTAATACTCAATGTACATGTGGTTGTGTTGGTTTACATCCTATGCGATTTCAATCAATGATATCTATAAAAACAAGAAAGAATATGAAATTCAATAAAAAATCAATTTGTTCCAACAGAAAATCCTTTAAAATGAGATACCATGCACCCTCTAAAATACTCTATAGAAGTTGTAGAATTGCATAACTTTTTTTTAATATGGTTTCCATGTGTCCCATTCATTATTGTGCTTCAATGACTATCATATAGCTAAAGGTACATTAAGAAATAGATAAAATTAGATCACTTTAGCTTCCATCTATTGCATTTAGATGCAACATGAGGCTCTTAGGGAGTGGTAACTTGCTTTTGTTGGCCCAATGGTCACATTGAGAGGGGGGGTGAATCAATGTGAGATCAATTTTATCGTTTCACAATTGTTCATAATCAATCAATCATATAGTAATGAATCATAACCATAAACATCATAGCATCAAATAGAACTATGCATCATCAATCTACCATCATATCAATAGCACATCAAGAATCCATCACATCACAAAGAAACACAAATTTTTATGTGGAAACCCATATGGGAGGAAAACCACAAATATTCTTCTTCTTTATATTCAATTCATTTACATATATTTTTAGGCTATGAACTATTGGAGGAAACTAACCGTAAGAAATGGTAGCTACCACATGTGGTAGGTCACAACCTGATTGAGGAACCAACCTTGAAGATATCCAAGAAACTACTCACTATAGGCTACAACTTGATTGAGGAAACAACCTCAATGATGAGCAAGCACCAACCTACTGAAGGCTCTGTTATTGACTTATTTTGGCACTTCAACCCCAATCCTATATGCCGATAAACTAGGGCTCTTATACCCTAAAAGAACATGGTCATCTGATTACATCATTCCCAGAAGTTCCACCGGAAAAACCATCTAGAAATGGCCTAAACTGAACCATACTGACTACTCCATTGGCAAGGTGCGATGCATACTGAGTATTACACTGGCCAGGTGCAATGCATACTATTCAGGCCTTCTATAAGGTGTGATGGGAAAGGATGGACAAATGTTCGAGACAGTTTGCTAGGTGGTTGCTCATGGAATCTTCTAGAAACTTCTCCTATGACACTTGCCTCTTTGAATTCACCCAGGGATGAGTAAGAGATCCAAGAAATCTCTAAGTGGAACCAACTGTAACAAGTGGAATGACACTAATCAAAACCCCAGAGATGACTCACACCCTTGCACACATCTATAAATGGATCCCTCATCTAAGAGATCCAAGGGCTGGAATATTGTGAATTGCAAGGAAGTGTTGATAGTTTATATTTGAGGAGAATAGCATTGTATTGTTGGTGTGATCTTGCTATTTCATGAGGTGAAGAGGGATTGATGCTAGGAGGATGATGCTAGATCAGACAACTGGGTTGTGATTCTCCCTTCTATTTAATAAAGTTCTTCAAGTTTTCTTCCATATAATTATGCAATTGTGAATGTTATCATTTGTGAATTCCATTGCATGTTCATTATATATCTGATTCTGTAATGCTTATGATATAATAGATCAAGATGCTTTGATGGTTCTTTGTTACTATGTTTCTACAGGTACTCTCCAAGCGGGATAAGTATGGGGAGGATTTGCAAGCTCTGTCAAGGGGGAGAAGGATCAAGCAAGGGATTAAGCGAAAGTTTCAGGTCGATCCCTTTGTCTTTCTCCTTTCTATTATAGATAGAAGAAATTGTGAATTGCTTTAAACTGTTGTTTCTAGAGTAGCTTCCAAACCTAGAGGGCTAGTCGATCCAAAAGACACTATTTTTCCCAGAAACAAAATGGCAACTCTACTGGGGATAGTTTAGATGTTTGTTGGTTGTTATTGTTTGTTTTATAAACTATATACAGAGCATGAAGTCAGCCAAGTAGCCTTCAAACTGCTCTCTCTCTGCAATTGCATAGTAGATGAATGCTACTTCAGTCAATCTCTGGTTTAGTTTATAAATTAAACAATTAACTTACAAGCATTCTAGATGCCCTTTTGGTAGCTCAATAACCTCTCAAGATTTGCCTCTGTACTTTTCTCTTGACTGTCCATCATAGCTCAACTTAACTCACTGAAAACAACTACACATTTGAGCCAAAACCCACTTCAGTTGCGCTCCTTGTCCCTTCGCACTGTCTGTCACTGTAAACCAGTATGCATCACAATTCCCAAGTGTGTAAAGTGCGATGCATCCCTATTTCTATGAAGCCCAGGTGCGATGATTGATTGAACATTTTCCATTCTAGAAATTTTGGGTTTTTATCCTTGTTTTCAGTTTCATTTAGTTGTTTTGATGCTCATGAACAGTACTTCCTTACTGAAGCTTGCTTGCATCACATAGATAAACCTCCATAGATTAGGATTAGTAAATGTTTTTTATGTATTTTTCCATCATTTACAATCCTTTGTCGAAAATTTTCTTAAATTGATTTGTTGCTTTGGTACAAAAAGTGTCGTAACTGTCGTTTTGTGTCAAAAAGAGAAGTGTTGTGGATTCTTCCTCCCCTGAATAGTCGATTGAACTTTTTGTCATGTATCTGGTTTGATTTGTTTTTATTTGAAGTGTCAAAAGCATTTTTATTCTAAATTGAAAAGTTTCGTTTAGTCTTCCTTTCTCTTTTGAAGAAGAAATCGTCAAAAATGTCGCTTTGAGTAAAATATTCCAGATATTTGTTAAATTTAGTTTTCCTTTTTGGCATTTTTCACATTAAGGGGAAAGAAAAACAAATACATGCATTTGCATTTGCATTTAGTTTGTGTGCAAAAAATGATTTAGGAAAATGCACTAGTGTGTGCTCTTAGCTCTTTGTTTGAAAGAATTGTAATCTTCTTTCCCTAGTAGCTAGGATTTTCATTGCTCAAAATAAACAAACATTGTTTATCATTGTAGATTGCATTTTAGGAATTTCAAATCAACATCACACGGTGAACCATTGAAAGGCAAAATTTAAACAAGATCAACTCTAAAATAAATTTCAATGAACCTAACAATGCTTTGGAACTTAACGCAACACATCTAGAGGTCTAGGCTAGAGACGTGTTTCAGCATCGTAAAAACTAGTAACTATCATTTTCATCGAAGGTTGGGTGATTCCTCCTCCTTGATACGACAAGTGCTAGCACAGACTTGTGCTCCCCGTATCGTCACGTATATATTGGGAGACCACCATAGGCTTATATCCTTTATCCATAGGAAGCCAAGTCGGCCACCCTATTGATCACAATGCATTGAACACAACATTCGGGAAGATTGATTGTCGTACATAAGTCCTTGGTAATTTCTCTTTAATTTACCACCAAGGTGTATATTGCAGTTTTACGATTGGTTTGGTAATTCCTCTGTTTAGATTCTCCAGAGTGGTCACTTTCATTCATTTTTGACTCTTTAAAAGAAAAGGTCCATTTGAGCACTTGTCACTTCAGGCTCATTAAAAATCGAAGGAGACTAGAGTCATCTTTAGCTTTTTCTCGACTCTTAAAAACTGAAAAAGCAAAGTTGTGTCAAAGTGTCTTTAAACCTAATTGAATTCAAAATAACATACCTGTTCCTCAGTTGATCTTAGGTTGAGATATATGGAGACAAATCTGAGATCCACCAATCAAGGAATCCCTTTTGAGGAGAATCCTAGTCCTTTTTCTTCTTGGGGAAATATTGGTGCTTCGTATATGGCCACATTGTCCCTTACGAGAATTACCATTGGCCTGCCAGTATGGATATTCTCAACCTCTGTGATTCAAAATACCGTAATTCCTCCACAATCGAATCAACCTCCAGTCGATACTGAAGTTGACCCTTCACCTTTTTCTTCGTTTGTTTCTCCCTCCCCTTCCTCCTCTTCGCTTGGTGAAAGTAGTGATGTTAGTAACCAGGTGTATGAGAAGAAGAAGAAAGGGAAGGAGAAGAAGAAGAAGAGGCCAATTCAGCAAGGGGGTAACCATGAATCATCTGGTGAAAATCCAGACATTAAAGCTCCCAAACCCAAATTTCCTTGCATAATTTGTAGAGGATACCATTTTCATCAAGATTGCCCTTGCTTTCCTCAGAGTTTGAGAGAATGGTCTCCCCGTTTGCACCATCAGGTGTTGTAAACCTCTGGTGATCATGTTGATAGCACACCATCAACTAGTAATAATGAATTTCATGGACAGAAAGGAAAGGTCAAAGTTCCATGTAGGTTATGTGAAGGTAATCATTCCATTCACCGTTGTCCTTTTTTGGATGAAGCTAAAAGAGTGTTGGATAACCATCCTGCTTCACCACAGCGACTTCCATCTGGCTACAGGAAACTCTCCCCAAGTCCTTTACTAATTGCAAAACCGACTAACTTAAATCAACCGAACCGACTAACTTAAATCAACCGTCGGTCGAAACCGCTCTCTCTGAAAGTGAAACTCATGAGTCCATACCCAACCAAAGTCAACTGGTCGAGGTGACAGTTGACCCAATTTTACTTTCAGAAAATTGTACCCTTCTCAAAGAGAGTGAGAATGATACCATTCAAATTCTCTTTTTTACTTCAGATTCTGATGAATTTGGGGGCAATCCACCCATTCCTTCACAACAGGAAGAAAATCCCCCAGCTCTCGAAGTTAATCCACCCATTTATCCGGTACCACCTCCAAGTAGTCTAGTCACTTCCTTTGATTGGAATCGACTAGCAAGATCCTGCCTTCCTTCTCATGTACCATTCCAGATCAGAGTACAAGTTTAAAAAATGATCGTGTCTGGCACTATCATAGATGAGGGTGCATAAGTGAGTATCCTTTCCTCAACCACTTGGAAAGCGCTTGGTTCACCATCGCTTATGCCTGTTACGCAAAATATTTTAGGCTTTAAAAAAGGAACCAGTCGACCGTTAGGGATCCTTCCTAAGTTACCAATCGCTTTAGGGAGGAAAACCGTTCATCTGAATGCGATGGTAGTCCCAAGACCGTTAGATTACAATCTACTCCTTGGACGTGACTATGTTTATAACATGGAAGCTATTGTTTCGACACTCTTCCAAGTGATGTGTTTCCCACATGAAGGAAAAATTGTCACCATTGACCAGCTTTCATTTCCCGGTCCAAGCATAGCTCCAACTCAATCATCATCCCTAAATGGTCCTTTTACATCAGCAATATCTCTTGAACCTTCGTTCCATCGACCTAATTGTCATGAGTAGTCTGGTGAATGTAACAAAGCTTAGGGGGAATGCACTGTTGTCTATTCTGTGGACAAACCTAGTTGAAAAGATAAGTTTCCCTGTAGGTTATGTGATTGGTCTAACACACCATTCACCTTTTTCTATTCTGCGGACGAAGCCAAGGAAGTGTTTTTTCTATTCTACGGATGAAACCATCCTACCTAACCACAGTAATTTCCATATGGCTACTGGAGACTCTCCTTTTCATCATGTTGGGGGCATGCAAATCATTTTCAATTTCATCTTCAATAAGTTTTGTCTTTCTAGATTTTTAGTTTCATCATTTCTAGCTTACATAAAAAATGAAACTAAAAAACCAAGCATAGTTCCCCCACGGTTCAAGCTCGTTAAAAAATGAACCCACCTGGAGTAATTAGCCTTTGTGATTGTCGTTCTATCAACCTTTTGAACCTTGGTTGTGTACCTCTCATCACCTCCATTCTTTTGGCCGATCATATGCTTCCACTTGGTTGTTTACCCTTTTTGAAGAACAACTGTGACGAGTGGTCTTATTAGCCAACCTCTTCACAGAAACCACCATGTTTTGTGAAGTTCCAAACTTACCCGGAACCAGTTGCTACCATAGACACCACTCGTTCCTCAAAGTCAAGTCTCCTTTAAACCCTTTTCAGACTTGTCAAATATGAAAATATTTTCAAGCACTGACCTTTCCAGCTCGTTAAAGTGATTGGAAATGTCATCCCTCCTGTATATTTCGATCTTTTTCGGACCTAAGGGATTATCTCATAAAAAAAATCGAGCGCTTGTCTTTTTCGACTCGTTAAAGTGATCGGAAAAGTCATCCCTTTTGTATTATTTTAATCTTTTTCAGACTTAAGGGATTATTCTACAAAGAAAAACTTTTGGATTTTTCTTTTCGTCCCTTTTCAAACTCTCTAAACATGAAAGGAGCGAGTTATCCTTGTCATTAAACTCGTTAAAACAATAACGACAAACTTGTCCACTCTAGACAAGACCGAGTTTCACTATCACTAGACTCGTTAAAACATAGCGACAGGTTTGCCCGAAGGGCAAATTATAGAACAAGCATATGTTATCCTCATCAAGCTTGACAAAAATAAAGAGGTACTGGTCAACAATGACTGGGGAAAAAGGGAAGAAACTTGAAGAAAATTATGGTAGCAGGTCACTCTTAAACATGACACTTCCACTCCATCACCATTATTGAGTCGGGTTGGGTTATTCCGTTGACCGGTCATCTCGCCATTGGTCTTTTACACCATCCATATTTTGGGGTTAACACTACCAATCCATCTCAGTGTCACCAACATTTTCAAGAGAAGTCATTCAATTGAGAAACCACAATCTAGTTAACGCCTCATCCACTACAATACTTCCAACCTTCTTTTTTTCATGACTGCCATTCCTGAACCTTGCGTTGTTAGATCGTTTTCACTTCCAGAAATCATTTTCTTTGTTTCATGTCGTAGATGTGGGATACATCAAGGCCCTCCTACAACGAGTCGCTTCTTGTCGACATCAGCTCATTATCCAAGAAGTTGACTTAGAAACACCCCTTTCAGTGCTTTGAAGCTTGCATGCCTCAATGGTAATTTTCTCACTTCCGGCGACAGGTTGAAATTAATGGCCTTCGACTGAAAGATTTTGCGTGGTGTTCGACATGAGATCATATATTCACACCATGTGAATTATACTATAGTACCTTGAGGGTCATTATCATTATCGGTGATTCCTCTCGCGCCTGCTAACAACTCACATTATTGGCTAGTAATCAGGCGATGTATTTCCATGTTTGACTTCAGAATATCTCTTCACATGGATTGACATGTACATCTGGAAAAGATTGAAAAATTTTGAAGATCGCGGATCTAGTTTCATCCATCCGTGCTATGATATATTTAGGGATATAAAAACATCAAATGTACAAAGGCGCTGCACAGATGGTCATCCGAACTAAGGATGATGACTCTACATCTGAAGAATCACCAGTCTGCATCTACAGACGACTATATGTTCTATGTACATGAAATGAATTTATAAAGCTGAGCATGGGAATGCCCGCCTCAACTAGATCATGAAAAATTATATTATGATGATGTATTGTAACTTATGTAGGTCACCTTCCAGTTCGAAACCTCGGATCCTCATGATAAAGCATTTCACTCGACATTAAGATTTACGACTTCATGCTTTAGGGGGCAACTGTTGCAGACATATTTGGGCACTTCAGCCCCAATCTTATATGCTGATAAACTAGGGCTCTTCAACCCATAAAAGAGTTGTTTTATACCCTAAAAGAACATGGTCATTTGATTACATCATTCCCCAGAAGTTCCACCTGAAAAACCGTCCAGAAATGGCATAAACTGAACGATACTGACTGCTCCACTGGCAAGGTGCAATGCATACTATTTGGGCCTTCTATAGGGTGCGATGGGCGAGGGTGGAAAAATGTCCGAGATAGTTTTCTAGGTGGTTTCTCATGAAATCTTCTAGAAATTTCTCATATGACACTTGCCTCTCTGAATTTGCCCAGGGATGAGCAAGAGATCCAAGAAATCTCCAAGTGGAACCAATTGTAACAAGTGTAATGACACTAATCAAAACGCCATAGATGACTCACACCCTTGCACACATCTATAAATGGATCCCTCATCTAAGAGATCCAGGAGTTGGAATATTGTGAATTGCAAGGAAGTGCTGATAGTTTGTATTTGAGAAGAAGAGCATTGTATTGTTGATGTGATCTTGCTATTTCATGAGGTGAAGAGGGATTGATGCTAGGAGGATGATGCTGGATCAGACAATTGGGTTGTGATTCTCCCTTCTATTTAATAAAGTTATTCAAATTTTCTTCCATATAATTGTGCAATTGTGAATGTTATCATTTGTGAATGCCACTGTATGTTCATTATATATCTGATTTTGTAATGCTTATGATATAATAGATCAAGATGCTTTGATGGTTCTTTGTTACTGTGTTTCTACAGGTACTCTCCAAGTGGGATAAGTACGGGGAGGAGTTGCAAGCTCTGTCGAGGGGGAGAAGGATCAAGCAAGGGATTAAGCGGAAGTTTCAGGTCGGTCCCTTTGTCTTTCTCTTTTCTATTATACATAGAATAAATTGTGAATTTCTTTAAACTGTTGTTTCTAGGGTAGTTATCAAACCTAGAGGGTTAGTCGATCAAAAAGACACTTGTTTTCCCAAAAACAGGCTCCAACATGATTGAGGCTCCAACCTCAATGATAAAATGACTCCAACCTGCTCTAGGATCCAACCTCCTTCAACTTCTTGTTGACCTCTATTCCATATCATTTTTAAATTGGATCCATTGTCATCATAAAGAGAAATTAATCACATCCTATAAACAATGTTGACATCATCACAATGTGTACATGTTGTCATCGTCATCTCAACTTACACACACATCCATTTCTATTGCTGCCACTGCAACCTGTAAATATTGTCATTGTAATGATCATTGTCATACTTTGTGAATACTACTGCCACTAAGAATACAATCATATCAATCTCTGTGATTGACTATCATGATGTTGTCCATACTTTGCTCCAACTTATTCATTAATTTGGGCACTCAAACTTCTTCTTGGAACCAGTTCTAGCATTACTTCCAAAACCACTTCAATTAGCTCATAAACCCTCAAAACATATAAAGGGAGATTCTGTCCATAAATAAGTGTAGATAAGACATTACATTTGCTTGGTTACATTCATCTCTAAATCCTTATCACTCAACATCTTCCATAATTCAATTTGGACAAATATTGATCCCATAAACTGATAAAAGCCAAATAAAACTTTATATTAAATTAATTATTCTACAAAATATCACATTTTGGTCATGCTTCTAAAATTTGTCAAAATTTTGGCATTGATGCAATAGAAAGGCCATCATTGGTCTATTATTTGTTGTACAAAATAAGCCCAATGATGTATAAAAAAAGGCATTTATCTGATTACCATCGGGACTCGAACCAGGTTCTCAACCAATAACACACAAGCACACTATTAATTGGGCTACATATGAGGCTTGAAATCCCAAGGCTTCAATATTGTAATGAATATGCTCTTAAACCAAGGCAAGTGTATGGATCTCGTTCCAAGCAATGTTATTCCATGTCTGATGTGCACCAACAAAAAGTCCACTGAAGTCAACACTTTACTATGGCCATGTCCAAGGTTGATGTTATGAGTTCGAACGGTTATCAAAAACAAATTCCAATCCTTCAATCATTCACTGAAACCATACAAAAATTGAAAAGAACTATTTCATCAAGACTAGATCTATCAATGTATTAATCTATCATTAGGTGTGTGTCAATTAGTCACTAAAGAACATGTATATAGAGTGTTTCATGGTCCCAATATGGTGGAAGCTGACCCAAGAACATTTGGCTTCAGCGTAGAACGACATCCATCAAATTGTGCGCTATGTAACTATCATTCATTAATATTTGAGCTATGTAATAGAGGGGGCATATGCCCTTACCATGCTTATTAAACTTTGAACTTTGTAATGAAGGGGAGGCTACTCCCTTCTCATACCATGCTCCTTTCAATGCCCATTACATTCTATAATGAAGGGGCTATGACCTTCCCATTCCACATTCCTTCTGACATCCATTCCACTATGTAATGGAGGGGTTATGCCCTTATACACATCGTCATACAACCACTCCATACAATCAAGGCTCATCACAATACCATTATATTATAGGCTCTACCATATAATTAGGGTTGGTCACACCATGTGACCACACTGTTCATTCGTACTTTTGAAGTAAATTCCTTAGCCCCATGTGACCATGCCCTATGGTCAAGTCCTTAGGGGAACATGATAATTCACATGATGATATGAAATGACATCACCATGCCATGTGGTATTCCATGAGGCATGCCATGTGTCACCCATTTCTAGACTTTCTACCAACCAAAACATGCCATTTGTCCATGCCACATGGCACCTTTTGGTGAGGGCATATCAACATGATAATGTTAGAAAATGATGTGTCATGTTGATTGTGCTACTAATTGCACAAAATAGCCACGTCATTCACCTAAGGCATACACATCATTATCATGTGAAATGCTACAACATGTCATGCAATGGTTGGGCTGATAAGTGAGGTTAAACATCGTGCAACTCTGGACCATATCTACCATTTAATAATTTCACTTCGTTTTCAGATCCATCCAATATGCAATATATGCACGCCATTTAATAATGTTAAATGTCATGCATGTTTTTTGAATATCTGAAATTGATCAAAATGTTAAACCGTAGATTTGCTCAAAATATGTGCACTTTTTAACAAATTTGGTATAAAGGGTATTTGCACTATAATTTAAGTCTTTTTCTTAATACTGAACTTCAAATGGCCATAACTTCTCTTCCAAGAGGATTTTTTCAGAGTAGGATATACAATTGGAAGGTTTTTTGGGTGAATTAATTCTCATTAAATTAGGATCAATTAATCACACTCATACATAAATTGTCGAACATGGTAAGTCTTTTATTTCTAGGTTATCATGCAATGTATATGCAGGGAACAATGCCAAATAAAACTATTATTATTAAACTATTGAAATCAATAAATTGTGTTAGCACTCAGTAATTTTCTGAGGTTGCAGAAGAAAATCGCCAAGGTAACCAAAAACCAACTTTGGAAGCTGGGATCTAGCCCTGCCAGCTTTAGAGAGGGCTCTCTCTATAAGATTTAGCTTTGCTTAATTAAATTTTAGGCTAGTTATGAAGTTTGGGGTTTGATTTGTATTTGATTGGTTGTTTAATAACTCAGATTTCCATTGGGCTATGGAGTCTATTACATAAAAGACAGATTAACTATAGTATCTACATATAGATCTCACAAGCCAAGGTAGCCAAATCGAATGGATTCTTTAAAGTATGTGAAGTGGAGAAGAAGAACAGATCAAGGTTCATTTTAAAATATAGAGCATTGTTACTTGAATTCAATATTCAAAGATCAAAAGAAAACATAGAAATTATTCATAGTCGGGTTCAGAGTGTAGTTTTTAACAATTTCTGCCCTTTACTTATCTACTGAATAATTAATATTTGGAAAACAAATATGTGCTATAAACAAAGAGGTATAAAAACATAAAACAGATAGATGTACTTCACCAACAACTTGACACATGAATCATGTGAAAGAGCTTTTGTATTACTTTGGAAAATATGTTGATGCTTCAGAAAAAGATATACAATAGTGTTTCTTTCTACAAAAACCAACCTCTACTACTTCAACAAGTGAAGTATTTATAACTAATTTACAAGAAATATCTTAAGGTCTTCTGCTAAACTAACATCAAATACCAAAAAAGGAATTGATTTACAAATAATCTCCAATAATCTTTGGAAAAATCTGAATAAAAATTATTACAAACAATATCTACCAAAAACATGTAGATATTTCCCAAAATATAACTAAGTAATAGGAAGGTTATACTATTTCTGGTCTTCTATTTAGACTTTAAAGTGAATTGTTGCTGACTGTGGCTATTTCTGGAAAAATCCTGCATAATAAACTAAGGATAAGATAATCTCTGTAATTTTCCTACTAGAAATTCTGGACTACTTGCAAGTATTGTGCATTCAAATCTAGAATTGGTTTGTTGATTGCTGGAATCTGTTGTTTCTGGGTATTCTGGTGGTGATTGGGCCTTTGAATAAGCAATGTTGTTTGTCTTGCTGGTAGATGTCGGGTATTTTGGTGGTGACTGGGCCTTTGAATGAGCAATGTTGTTTGTCTTGCTGGCAGATATCTGTACTATCCCTCTTTCTGCTACATTTTGTTCTGAAACTGTTCTGCTTAATATGCAGTGATGCCCGTGTTTATCTTACCACTATAATGTGCATTATCTTATCCATCATCTTTTAGATACTTTATTTTGTCACAAAATATTTGGATTTAAATAATATATTTAGATTAATATTTCCAAATATTTAAATGAAATTGAGAATTCAAAGTATTTATTAGAATGATTTTGAATCCATATACTGTTTCAAAAATCCTAGGTTGTTTTCTAGATCCATGTATTGTTTCTCTTCCCATGGGCTTCCCATGCGACCGAGCACTCGGGGCCTTTCCTTTTCGAGGGTTTTTGCCCAATGATGTGCAATTAGCACTAATCGTGCATCAGAAATGGCCTCCCTTTCTCGATCTGGACTTCCCAAGTGCTAGTTTTGCCTCCTGCGCAGACTCCATGGGCCTCAGTCAGCGCACTTTGACCGAGGTCCTCATTATTCCTTGTTGGCTGCAATCTGCCACTATCCAGAGGTCTTCTTGATCAATCTGTGTTCATAAATTTGAAGTATGTCCTATCTTAATACAATCATGGCACTTTGATAATCTTCAGGGATCCAATTCAGATTGTATGGGCTTTTTCAATGTATAAATTATGTCCTAGTTTCGATGATAGGGGTCTATTAGAGTGTTGGGTTGGTTTTCAGCACTAACTTTGTATCAGATTGTACTTGACTGTATTTTCATATTATTATAAATATATATGTTCTATCCATTGCAGTGAGAAAGCTCCTCTAATTTGAAGGGGTTGTGAGTAAGGGAGGGCCCCCTTTGCTCACAACTCCCATAGTTTAGTTTTCATGCATTTCATTTCTGTAATGTAGTGATAATTCATTTTTACAGCTAATTTACTCTTTCTAATATATTAGTAGCACTAGATGAATAGTTTATGTTTATGTGTGGGATTCAAGTAATGAAGATTTGATTTCTTATGTTGATTGAATTTCTTAATTTTCTATAATTGATTTCTATATCTTTTCCTAATCATCATCAACAAACTTAAGATCTGCAGAGGGAAGTTCGATCCACTCTATAGTCTTTTCTACTAAGTGATTGATGCAGGAAAGAGTCATTGGCTTTGTATGATTGGTTAATTAGATTAATCACCACTTATAGTATTAGGCTAGCATATACTTTGCATGCATCACACAAGCTTACTTGCCCAAGTTGATGATTTATGTTTAATCAAATTATAATGCCATAATTTGAATCAACATTTTGGCACTGTTACCAGGGAGGTGCTAAAGGGATAATACTGAAGTGTTTTTATTACATGCATTGCTTGGAATTTTTTAGGACAGGGAGAGTCGAAGTGGTAAGATGAAGGGCAAAGCCCACGGACTGGAGGAGGTCAGAAATTCACCAAAGTCGTGTCCTGATTGTTTGGTAAGTAGTTTCTTTTGAATTTTTTTCATAGTAGATGATTGGGTCCAATATCTAAAAATGTCTTTTGTGGTGATGTTAGAACCACTTCATTTACTAATACACTGGCAAGGAAAAAGAGGTCTGCAAGAAATAAGGCAACAAGAGAAGAAGAGTTCAGACAGGAGGTCTGTAGTCCTGAAAAGAGCCTAGAACATATGCATGCTTCTAGTGTAGCAGCTTCTATAGGAAAATATTCTGTTACTACCCATTTTGAATATCCTTTCACAAGGAAAACAACATTTCTACTCAGTGGTCAACCTAAAAAGGAATTCCTTGGCAATCCTATTTGAGAGCCAGAAATCCAAACCATCTATTTTGCAGGATCTACAGTCTACAAATCCCCCACTTCTTTTGGTCCAGAATGGTCCATGAAGAGGGGATTGGTCACACAAATGGATATGTTGAGAAGGAAGAAGAACTGGTCACATTAGAATTCCCTATCAGGGAGGCTGATGGAGCTACTCAGATGAAGAATATTCCTCCTTCAACCTTGCCTAATTTTCGTGGGGTTCCTAGTGAAGATCCTAATGCCTTTCTATTTGAATTTGATGAGTTATGCAGAATCTATGACTATTTTTCCAATGCTTAGAAGCTAAAGTTGTTTCCTGCAACATTGAAGGATGCGACTCTGAGGTGGTTCATGGGGTTGGATTCAAACTCCATTATAACTTGGGAGGAAATGAAAAAGGTATTCTTGGGAAAGTATCAATATTATTGCAAGACTAGGGAACTCAGAGAATAAATATCTGGCATGGCTCAGAAGGAGGGGGAGAGACTTAAGGACTTGGTGAAGATATTTTAGTACAATCTGCAGAGGTCTAAAATGAATCAACTGATCAAGGATACTAAAAGAACAATTTTTTTCAGAGCGATCAGACCAAAATATTTGGAGATTTTGAATTTGATGGGAGGAGGTGACATATCAAAGTTGGGTTATGATGAAGTATGTGAGATATGTCATCGATACTCAAGAGGAAATTCGAAAGTTGGAGGAGGAAAAAGAGATACTACTTCTAGGCTTGTCAAGTCAGTTGCTGGGGCTGGAGAAACCAGAGCTGAAATGGGTAATTTATTTGAAAATTTTGAGACTGATATTCTTATCACATTATCTTCTCAATTGGATGTTTTGTAGGTTAAGAAGAAATAGGAAAAACATGAGGAACTAGAAAAAACCCTGGCCGTGTTCTGTTTGAAATACAGGAAGAATCATGCCTTGAGGGAATGTCCTGTAGATAGCTTAGAGATATGCCGAATCTATGAAGCAAAACACTCTACTGATCAGTGTCCATCACTTCTTGAAATCAAAGCAGCATATCTAGCTATTCAAGGAGTTGTCAACACACTTTATCCAACGGAACCTCAAAGACCATGGCAACCACGTGCTGCAAGTATGGTTCAGTCGCATTTTCAAGTTCCTTATAATCAAAATCAGATGTGGAATATTCCAATGCCCTGGTAGACTTGGTCTCCATAACATACTTGGTAGGGAAATTTTCTTACCCTACCACTCAGAATTTTCCTTCTCAAAAATTTTATCCTCCACAGCCTAAATAACAGCAAATGATGCAACCTCAATAGCAATAGCTTCGATTACTTGCCCCGCCAAATCAACATAGTCCTATGCAACTTCCTGCCCAACAAGTGTCTAACCCAAATAATAAAACCATCCAATCCACTCACAACATTGGATTGGTCACCTATCCCACTTTTCCTACCTATTGTATTGCACCACATTCATTTCAGGAAATTTCTGCCCCTGTTTTACAGGAATTTCCTGTGTCGCTACAAGAAATCCAGCTGAGGTTAGAAAAGTGCTGAATCAACCCGAAAGAATTGAAGAGATTATAGAGTAAGACTCTATAGAAATGCCTAAAGTTGAGACCACACTTGAACCAGCAGAACAACCTACTTCAAGGCCGCAAGAACCTTCCTCATCCCATACAATCTAGCCTCCTTTTCCACAAAGGTTGGAAATGAGACTAAAGCAACTTGAGTTTGATCTTGTTTCAGAATTGAGAAATGTATGCATTAAGATCCCTTTGCTGTAAGCAATAAAATATATCCCAATCTATGCTAAAACAGTAAGGGATCTATGTACCAAGAGACCAGGAAGACAAAAGAAAGAACTCTCTACAATTCAAGTAGGTGGAAATCTTGCAAATTTAATGTCTATCGATTTGTTACTGAAAAATATGCAGACCTTGGAATCCCTGTGGTTACCACCTTTATCAATGGACAACCTATAAAAATAATTTAATTGATTTAGGTGCAGCCATTAAAGTGATGACTATGGAGACCTTATGTAGAATAGGAACCTTTGACTTATTTCCTACTCCTACCATGCTATAATTAGCAGATAGCTCTAATGTAAAGCGAGAGGGAGTATTAGAAGACATTGTCATCTCATTAGATTCCTAGAAGTACCCTATGGATCTTTATGTTCTTCAACCAAAAACTAACTTAGGAGGGCATCCTTTGATCTTGGGGAGACCATGGTTAGCCATGGTAGATGCTTATATAGGATGTAGGTCTGGAAATATGACCATCACTCATGGGACTGAAACAAAGAACATTAATTTGTATCGCCTTGTTCATCTATCCTATCTTAGATAGCCAATGGGTATCTCCATTGGTTGTTTTCCCCAAAAGGAATGGTAAATGGTGAGTGTGTGTAGATTACAGGGAACTAAATAAGGCCACATTGAAAGATCACTTTCCCTTTCCTTTTATAGACCAAGTGTTGGACAATTTGGTAGGGAAATTTTTTTTTTCTTCCTAGATGGGTTCAGTGGGTACAATCAAATTAGGATAGCTCTAGAAGACCAGGAAAAGACTACATTCACATGTCCCTGGGGCACCTATGCATATAAGGTACTGTCATTTGGTCTATGCAATGCACCAACCACATTCCATCGGGCAGGCCTTGGTATTTTTTCTGATCTTTTGCATGGTTGTGTAGATGTTTATATGGATGACTTTACAGTCATGGGTGATACTTTTGAAGAAGCTTTACATAATCTTGAAAAAAATTTGTAGAGATGTAGAGAAACTAACCTCTCATTAAGTAATGAAAAATGTTTTATGATTATGAATGAAGGTATGGTTTTGGGTCATCATGTTTTTGCTGCAGGAATTAAAGTTGATCTAGCAAAGATTGAAGTCATTTCAAAGCTACCCCCACCAACCAATCTGAAGGGAGTCTGAAGTTTTCTTGGGTATGTAGGCTACTATAGAAGGTTTGTTGGAAATTTTACAAAAGTAACCTCTCCATTATTTAAATTGATGACTAAAGAAGTTGAATTTCATTGGGATGATGAGTGTCAAGCTGTATTTGATACACTCAAGGAAAAAATTTCTTCAACACCGGTATTGAGAGGCCTATATTGGAAATTACCTTTTCATATTTCCATTGATGCCTCTGATTCAGCCATAGGCGCAGTATTGATACAAAAGGAAGATCCGGTAACCCATGCTATTTATTATGTTAGTAAAAACTTGACTCCTGCAGAACTGAATTATACTGTAACTGAAAAAGAATTCTTTGCTGTGATTTATGCTATTAATAAGTTTAGACATTATATCATGGGATATGAAGTTTTTGTGCACAGTGATCACTCTGTAATTCGATATCTCATGAATATGGCAGGACTACTAGGTGGCTCTTGTTGTTGTAGGAATTTGACATCATTGTATTGGATAGGCCTGAAAAGGAAAATCAGGTAACTGATTTCTTATCTAGACTCAACCATGTAGATGAGAATGTTTCTGTTAATGATAACTTTCCTGATGAAAATTTGTTTTCTATTTTTATTAAAACACCTTGGTTTGCAAACATGGCCAATTACCTTGCTACAAGAAAGTTGCCTCATTTTTTATCTAATAAAAAAAAGAGAATTATTAGAAAAAGTGTTGATTACTCTTAGATTAGGGGAGATCTTTTTTTCACTCGAAATAATTTGATTATCCGCATGTGTGTCCAGGAAGATGAAATCTATGACATTTTGAGAGCTTGTCACAATGAACCATGTGGAGGACATTTTGCAGACATGCAAGCAGCTTATAAAATCCTTCACTTAGGTTATTATTTGCCAAGTATTTTCAAAGATGCAAGGGAATATGTCAGGAAGTGTGACCGCTTCTAGAGAATGGGGTGGCCTATACAATCAAATGAGATGCCTTTGTAGCCACAAGTTCTTATAGAGCCTTTTGAGAGGTGGGCTCTTGATTTTTTAGGTCCCATCAACCCTATGTCCAAAGGTAAGAAGTATATTTTAGTTTGTACTGATTATGTTACGAAGTGGGTGGAGGCAAGATAATTACCTAGAGAAACATATAAAACAATGGTAAATTTTTATTTTTCTAATATTTTTGTAAGATTTGAGTACCTAGAGAAATAGTCAATGATCAAGGTACTCAATTTGTATCAAATCTTATGTAGTGAATTGTGCAGAAATATCAGATTACTCACCAGAAGTCTATCCCTTATCATCCGCAGGCGAATGGGAAAGTGGAATCAACAAATAATGCATTGGAGACAATCCTTACCAAGACAGTGAAATTACATCAGAAGGATTGGTCTGACCGACTTCCTGAAGCATTGTGGGCCTACCGGATTACATAGAGAAATACCACTGGCTTTTCTCCATGAATTGGTATATGGAAAGAAAATTTTATTGCCCATTGAATTTTAGATCAAAACTTTTAAAATGGCAGTTAATTTGGGAATAAACCTTGATGAATCTCAGAAGCAAAGAATCCTACAGCTCAATGAGTTGGATGAAATTAGGCAGGATGCATTTCAGCATACTGACTTGATTCAGCAACAACAGGCTAAATGGCATCACAGATACATTAAAAAGAAGTAGTTTAAAGAGGTATATTGGGCATTGTTGTATGATTCAAAATTTAAGAACTTTAAAGGAAAATTTAACACACATTGGCTAGGCCCTTATAAAATTGAGAAATCATTTGATAATGGATTTGTTCGGGTTAAAACCATTGATGATGGGAATGTTACCTTCTTGGTGAATGGGCACATACTCAAGTTATATCATAAACCCCAATCTAAGGAGGAATTTGTGGAAGAAATTGTGAAGAAAAGAGAGTTGGAGATGGTGAGAGAAGGGATCACTCCTTCCACTATCTCTTCTTAATTTCCTGCTGACATAATGAGCTCAATTTGTTCCTCCTCCTGCTCAGTAAAACATGAGAGGAATGTCTAATGGGTATAAGTTTATCCCCTTTTTCATGCCCAATGGACTAATTACGGAAAAGGAACCCCCCTTAGAGTCTTATTTTCCAAGTGTTTCAGACTCTCTAAAAATGAAATCTGGTGAGGTGGACTACCTTGGGCTCATTAAAATTACTGGATAGTAGATCCTCTTAATAAAATTTTATTTTTAGATAAATTTGGATTTCTCGTGTTGGACTGATGTGGGATTTCTTAAGGCCCTCCTTCCAACAATCTTGGCCCATCGACATCAACAAGTTATATGGGTGCAAGATCAGAGCCTTATGATGCATTGAAGCTTGTATGCCCCAATTACAGGCTATCTCGCCAGCAACTATGGGGAACCACTATGGCTCCTTGATTGTTGGATCCTATAGTGGGGTTCGATATCAACACATTAATTCACACCCAATGTGATGCATCAAGATACCTTGGTCCTCACTCTCATTAAAGGTGAAGGGCCTCGCATTGGTTAACCACTGACCTCAATGGTTGGCAATCCAATGAGCTCATTACACATTCGACATCAACACCTTTTATTCATGTGTAGTGGATTGTACACAAGCGAGGGAGAAGTGTTAGTTGGTGGTTTGATTTCCTGCAAAATCTCCGCAAGTCATGGTCCGATTTCCTGCAGAAGCTCCACAAGTCATGGTTTGATTTCCTGTAGAAGCTCCGCAAGCAATGGTTTAATTGCTTGAAGAATATCCACAATTCATGGTCTGAATTCTTGCAGAAGCTTTGCAATTCATGGTCTGATTTTCTATAGAAGTTTCGAAAGTCACGGCTCGATTTTCTGGAAGATTCAATAGTGTGGTTCCATTTCCTGCAAAAGCATTTAGTAGTCCCGGTTCCATTTCCTGCAGTGCCACCGTGGTTTTATGAAAAACAAAACAAAAAGCATAGACATAGCATTAATTTAAAATTATTTAAAAGTACTGACAAATTTTTAATACTAGTTGAGTTCATGAATTGTAAAATCATATATCTGATTTAATTATTAGGTGGGCTATCATCTTAAGGACATGCATGCATCATCCGAAGTACTAGACCGTTGGAAGGTATAAGGTAAATTACAACTGGTGACGTGACACTTGAGGTAAATGGTAATTAATTCTTTTATTTTAATTATTTGTATGATTTTTTAGCTATGGTCACCCTTGTGAAAAATGCAACCGTAATCTGATATATTATGACTCCATCTCCTCGCCTGATCGACATGATTCTGACATGACCATTATACGTACTCCCCATATCTTCCTGCAGGTTGGATCATGATGACAATCATAATCACGACCCATATTTCGAAATTCCCGTGCTTTGTGATCACCTTCTATAATAAGCCCTCCCTTGTCACATGAGTCTGTAACAAGATTAAGACAATATTTCCAAAGAATTACATATGCCCTATCCACCAATCTTTCACCATGTCAAAACTGCATTGTTGGAGGTCGATCCTTGCAGCAAGGAAAGATTGGAAAGAGTAGGGTGGGTACCATTTTTCCAGCGATTTAGTGGCCACAACTTCGAGGTGACAAAATCTTTCACCCAGAACCTGAACATCGATAAGGCTCAAGATGGGGATGTTCAATTCAGGTTGACCGAGGGTTTGGTAGCACAAGCATGCAGGATTTCATAGTTGGGAGAATGTTGGTTCAAGAACCAGCGTTTCAACAAGAATTTATGTGCACCCTTCCTCCACAAAGAGCATTCAGACCCCAACTAGACTAAGGGAATCTTGTAGGAGTTCTTAAAGAGTAAGTACCAAAACTTGTTATTTTTCCTGCAAAAATACATCACGTGTGAACGTTGCTTCGACGTTGCCTTCCTATTTCATATTTGGCTCCTCGCCCATTTCCATGACAAGCCGTTAAATTTTCCTTATTACTTGAGGATGTCACTGATGAAGATGTTGATGGTTGCCAAGGAAAGGGGGGTCAATTTAGACGAAAACCTCTACCACCACGGGCTGGTGAAAATAATCTTGGTGGAGGTTTTGAAAGATAAAAAGCATGGGAGGAGTTCTTGGTCGAAAACTATTTTCCAGAGAATGAGGATTTTGATTCCTTAGATTCGATGGAGGAAGCATTGACAAATAAACTGGAGAAAAAGCCACTGACACGTGGGATACAAATAAAAGGGAAATAAGAGGAGAAAAATTCCGACCCTTCAGAGTCTACAGCAAAAAATCAAATGGAAAAAGTGAAGAAAAAGTCATAGACTCAAAAGCCACTGGTAAAGAAGGAAAAGAAGGACAGCCTCGGCTCTCCGAAGCCCATTGAGAAGAAACCTGAAGAAAATCCAAAGAAGAAGAAGAATACTCAGACCCTTGGGCTATAGATGAAGGAAGTAGAAAAATAAGAGGAGGTGGTGGTGATAGGGGAGATTGTGGGCCAAAACCCCAAGTTGAAGAATGGTACTTCCACCTCGGCAAAAAGATTTACCAAAAGGCAAGTTGTTCGGCTGGCAGTAAAATATACTATGGATGTAGAAGTATTTCCTGAGACACCAGATAAGAAAAAGGAGAAACACCACAACCCACCCAAACATAAAGAGAATATTGAGTCGATTGACTTTACTGGTGAGGAAGTGATGTCCATTCAAGACTACCCACTGCTTGGAAGCGGGAATAACACAGAAGAGGAACAATAATAAGAGGAGGACCTCAGGTCCTCTAAATATCTCCAAGGACATCAGGGAGGGGAAGTAACCCCTCAAAATAGACGGCCTCTGTAGGAATTGGAAGAAATCATCACCGAGCTCACCATTTTGGAGAGAGCTTTGAGAAGGGAAAACAAGACCTTGATGGAGAACAGTGTGCGTATCCAGAAGGAGCATGAAGAGTGGGTCCAGAAAACAACTCGAATTATGAAAAATAATTAGGCGAAGATCGATCATCTGAAAAAGAAGAAAAAACCGTACAAGGGTCAAATTCCTACAGAACCCAGCGATAACCAATTGAACCAATTGGCGAAGGTAGCAGATCAATTAGCTGCAGTAGATGTAGCTTAGGATAAGGAATGATTTCCTTTTTCTTTTTGGGGAGACACGCCAATTTTACTTGCATAAGGGGCATGCAAGGACTTAGGTGTGGGGGACATGTTGGGGCTTGGTTTTGCTCAATTTTGACACCTTTTTCTATACTTTCCCTCTCACATTTTGACTATCTTTAACCCCTACTATGCCTGTCTTAGTTATGATACTTGTGTTTTTGCCAGAAGGGTACTATAGGCTAAAGACATGCAAATTAATATTAAAAAGCTTCTTTTACCTTAACTTTGAGTATTCCTTAGCTAGTTGTTCGTTATTTTATTACCATGCCAACTAATCTCGAGTTCCTCTGCAGATTTTCTTTGATTTGGAAACAGGCCCATAATTCCTACAGAATAGTTGTGCGATCTTATTTCCTACAGACACTTTAGATTTCCTGCAATCACAGATTTCCTACAGCAACATCAACAGCTAGCCATATTCCATGGATATCTAAGTCTAATGGGAACATGGGTTTTATGGGGAATATATCACATATGGTTGCTATCCTATTGGCCTTCTTAGATATTCCAAAAACACTGCCCAAATTCAAAATTCTTCTCTCGTTGGCCATTTAGAGGAACAACTATAACCATGTAATGAGTTTTCATCTAATCCATGCTTTCAGTGATGGATTAGACCCAGTATGGCTAAAAATGATATATTGTAACAGATCTGTTAGCCTATGGTTTAGATTAGCAGTCTCCTTTATTTCGATCCATATATGGGCTTTGCCAATGTATACTTTATGTCCTAGTTTCGACGATAGGGGTCTGTTAGAGTGTTGTGTTGGTTTCAGCACTAACTTTGTATCAAATTGTACTTGACTATATTTTCAATTTAATATAAATATATATGTTTTGTCCATTGCAGTGAGAAAGCTCCTCTAATTTGAAGGGGTTGTGAGTAAGGGAGGGCCCCCTTTGCTCACAACTCCCATAGTTTAGTTTTCATGCATTTTATTTCTGTTATGTAGTGATAATTCATTTTTACAGCTAATGTACTCTTTCTAATATATCAGCAACATTGGATGAAATGAATTAGTTTATGTTTATGTGTGGGATTCAAGTAATGAAGATTTGATTTCTCATGTTGATTGAATTTCTTAATTTGTTGTAAGTGATTTTTATATCTTTTCCTAATCATCATCAGCAATCTTAAGAGTTGTAGAGGGAACTTCGATCCACTCTATAGTCTTTACTGCTAAGTGATTGATGCAGGAAAGAGTCATTGGTTTTTTATGATTGGTTAATTAGATTAATCACCACTTACAGTATTAGGTCTACATAACTTTGCATGCAGCTCACAAGCTTACCTGCGCGAGTTGATGATTTATGTTTAATCAAATTATAATGATATAATTTGATTCAACAACCACCCTTACTATTGTTATGTTGCTCTTAATCTTATATTAAGAAGAATATGTCTTTTACATAGATTTGTTGACTCCCATCAGCATGGAGACTCAAATTGATATATAATTTGTTATAAGCCATTTTGTCACATATGGTCAATAAGCCAAAATCCATGAACACCCTGTCATCATCCATACACAAATCCATAAGCATGACGCTCCGAAATCACCGAGTTTTTTACCTTGAATACCTCATTTCAATTTTTTTAAGGCCTAGTGTACCCTGGCCCTTTAGGGACTTGCGTTCAACAATAGGTTGCTCAGTTCTGCACCTTCTCTAATCAGAGGAGGTCATCCCTTGGTGGGGGTGCACTCATTCTATAAATTTGGGAAAAATAAAAAGAATCCTGAAGCTTCTAGGAGTTGTTACAACCATTTACCTTAGATAAGAACTTTGAATCCTATCTGATCCTACCTTGGAGTTTTCACCTCTTATTCCTTGAGCTCATCCTCCCATCAATAGTGGATCTCAAGCCTAGATTGGTAAATGGATAAAAATTCCTAAACTACCATCCCCTCCTATATATTTACTAGCATCCACAAGCTAGGGGTTGGATTTTGGAGACTAATCATACCCTTATGTTGTTTCTTTGATCATAAGAGAGTTATCATTCCCATGCATTAGGGTGACCTCAAGGTGTGTATTGTGATAAGGAAGGATAAGTCAACTTGGGGAGATCTCTACAAGATCAACTTCCAATTTTGGTTGTAAACTCTCTCCCTTTTCACATTAATACAAAGGGTATATTGTTTTCCTATTTGTGTTATGTTTATGTTTACAATCATATATTTCAATGCCATGTTGATCCACTGAATAGAGTGATTGTATAATGTTACATAGATGTTGTAGATGTTTGGCTTGTGTTGATTGTTTGTGCAGGTTCTAATTATAGCGGTCAAAACTACGACTAGAGCTTACAAGCCAATAGGAGAGAAGATCTTGCAACGTATCACAAGTAAGCATCTTTCCATTCTCCAATTTCTCCAAGGAGAACTTTATAGTATTTTCTTTTTGTTGTTCTAGACTAGGCCACTAGGTCTAGGGAAGATACTTTTGTCTACAGTCATAGATTTTGTATGACATAATTAGGTGACTCCCATCAGTTTGGAGACTCGATTCTACTAATAAACTTAGAAGACTATGCTCTCCATGAATCTACGGACTACCATTCGATGAAAGCCACCACGATAATTGATCCTTTTCAAAATCCGGTTGGACTATCCAACTACCATTGGATTGAGAAATTTTTCCTTTCATTGAAACTTCGCAATCACTGCTCCACACACATGAAGTCACTACTCCTTTACTCTATGTGAACCTCCTTTCATATATCTTGAAATTGGATCCCAAGACTTTCTGCTCAGCTCAATTTAACTCTGAAATATGACCTCTAGCAGGAATACATCATGATATCAATCAAAATAATACCACAAATATGTGCTCTCCACACAAGCAAATAGTGGCCAGAGTGTATCCAACAAAAATTGAACAATATAACCAACATAATATCAAACCATCACTACAAAATATAACTGTTACATAATAAAACCAACAACATAAGACATTATGGCTATGTTCCAAATGCATTAGCATCTCCTAAAGAGACAAATGTGAGAGTCATTAATATGGAGCTCCATCAATACCAAACTTTGTTACAACCCTCTGCACCACTGATCTATAATCTGGAGATCTGAATCAATACTATGCTTCAGGAAATATATCTGCTCACACTGCTTCCATTAAAGCTCATGCACTGAAGCAATCAAGCTCACTAATGGCTCCAAACCATACTCGCACAATTCATCCTTCCCTAACTCACTATCACTCACCATAAACCATCAACCAGCTCCCAAGTGATGAATATAAAACATGTAGAGTGAAATTGGGAATATAAAACATGTAGAGTGAAATCGGGCATAGAGCTAGGATCAAGGGTGCACAAATTGTACCAAATCAATCCACTAAGACCACTACTTGTGCACTAAATGAGTTATCATTGTTGGAGGACCTTTTAAAACAATTACTAACCTTTAAAACTAATTCTAGAATGGGAATTTACTTGCCAATTTTCTTTTGATTTGCGCGAGGAATGCGAAGAAAATCTCATGAAAATCCTTAGTCGCACACATAACATTGATTGAAATCAAATGGAACCTTCAGTCGCTCCCATAGGTCTGTATTCCAATGACTGGAGCCTTTAAATCGCTCCCATAGGCATGTCTTCCAGTGACTGGAGCCTTTCAGTCACTCCCACAATCTTGGCTCCATATGCCTGGGGTACACGATGAAGAAAAACATTAAGCCTTTAGCTCAGAACCTCTCCCACCTATTGGGTAACCTTCTCCATCACTTGTATAAGCCTCCAAACCTCTGACATAACCTCTAACACAACTGCAAGTGGATCAAATATTTCTCCTAAGTGTCACTTCCAAGTTAACCTAAAAGGGCCAACAAACAAGGTTGGCAAGAGTGCAAACAAGTCCTCCACTCCCAATTAATCATCTCCACAAATTACAACACCTCTCAAAGACCTGCAATATGCTTTAGCACATATCCATCATCAAACATAAGGCCATAACACTACAACAAGTCATCTCCATGAGAATAAGCATGAATACCTAGTTTCCAACTCAACTAGTGTGCCAATCATCATATCCATCACATGTAGATCTACATCATCCACATGTAGCAACATCATCGATATGAATCTTAGGGTTTCCCAAGATTTGAAAGATTGAAATGGATATTGGGGGATGCCCCTAGGATTCAGAGTAATTGTCATACCAAGAAAATAATGAAAGTAAACCCAAACCAGAAATTAAATCAGTAACCAATTTTTATTAGATTAACAAAAAAATTGTTGCAACTACATTGTGTTGAATGATCTGTCCTCTTACAAGAGAAGGCTCATTATTTAGAACAATTTTTAGTTATATTACCATGGGTAAATACCATGGGTGGGAAAATACCATGGGCGGATTTCCATTCGGATCATTACCATGGGTGGATTAACATTTTTTAGTTACATTTCCATGGGTAAATACCATGGGTGGGAAACTACCATGGGCTGATTTCCATTCAAATCATTCCTCCCTCCTTAGGAAGAAATGGTCCTAATTCCGTGAAATTCCCTTAAGAGAAGCTTTTGTCGAAGATTAATTGTGGATGACCAAGTGTTGTCAAAGACAAGAGTTTTACGTGGTTGACCCATAACCAAGGGTTTGTAGATGACCCGTAACCATGATGCATGAAGATCCAAGGATAGAGATACCCTGTAATGCTTGTGATCCAACTGTGATATTGACAGTGTGTGGCCAAGCAAATGGATTTTGCTAGCAAGGGTTTTGCACTGCTGACCCATAACCATGATGAACGAAGAGCTAATGATAGAGATACCCTATAATATTGGTGGGAAAACTATGAGATGAACAGTTTGTGGATGAGAAAATGGACTTTACTGGAAAAGGGTTTTGTGTGGTTGACCCATAACCATGATGAACAAAGCTTTGAGGATAGAGATATCTTGTAATTCTGGTGGGCCAACCGTGAGGTGGGAAGTGTGTGGTCGAGAAATGGACATCGTTGGCAAATGGACTTCAAGAGTACTAAGTTTTGGGGGCTTCCTAAACAATGATTCTAGTGGAAAGATGATATTTGTCTCTGATCATAACATGGCTTTTGGTGCAATACCTCAATATCATTTGGTTTCTCATGGTTTCATGCCTTTGGGTATACCAACTAAAAATATATACACTTCTTCAGGCCTGTCACTAGCCTTAACAAGTGGAATCGAAGGGAAAGGCGAGGTTGGAGCAAGTGTTGGTGAGTGTGAGAAATGAAAAAGAAAAGACGATGAGTATGAGAGTAGATCCGGCAGTGACAATATGGATGGTGGGTCTGGAGATGACCAAGATGTAGCAGATAATCCCCCTCATAAGAAACAGTATCACAAGCACACTCTTAAGAAGATTCAAGAATTGGAGGTGTTTTCAAGGAGTTCCCACATCCTGACAAGAAGCAAAGGTTAGACATCAACAAACGTCTGAACCTTGAAAATCGGCAAGTTAAATTTGGGTTTTAGAACTGTTGTACCCCAATGAAAACTCAACTTGAGTGACATGAGAATTTTATCCTAATGCAAGAAAACGAAAAGCTTCGGTCATAGAACTTGTCAATCAGGGATGCCATGAGGAATCCCATCTTCACAAACTATGGAGGACTTGTTGTTCTTAGTGAGATTTCCTTTGAAGAGCAACAAATTCACATTTGAGAATGCCCTCTTAAAAGAAGAGTTGGATTGACTATTTCATGAAATCTCTTGGACTACATCTTGGACACAACAAGAGCACAAATATTAGTCTCATCAATGCCCCTGCCAAAATCCACGCCCTCCTCAAAGATATCAACTCCATCAACATGCCCCAAAGCTATACACATCACTTTTATTTGTAATCATGATGGTACTCGGGATCAAGATACTCAAACGTGCCCTATGGGGCCGTGGACACATGTGAAGCCTCCATTGGCACAGGCCTTGAGAGCGTAAAGTCTGCGAGCTTGGTGTGGAAGGAATTGTCGAGGAGAATGTTGCTTGACTTGATGTCCCTCTGGAAGATTAGGGGGATCATAGTTCTGTGCAGGTATGCCAGAGCCTTGACAACTTCAATGGCGATGGCCACGCGCGTGGCCCATGGCATCGGTGCATGGGACCTGGTTCCAACTAGGTTTTCCTCGAGGGTCCCATTGGGGAGAAGCTTTCATAAGAGAATGAGGTCGCGCCCTTCCAAGTAGAAGCCCTGGAGCTCCACCAAGTTTGGGTGGCGGGCCTTGGTAAGGATTCTAACCTCATTGTAGAATTTCTTGAAGCCCTTGTTTTTTTGGTAGTTGAGAATATTCACCATTTCCATGTAGTCATTGAAGAACTTAGCCTCGTATATTATGTCATAGCCCCCATCACCCAAGGGGCGGTGCTTGGAGAAACATTTGGTGGTGCTCCGGATCTCTTCCTAGGAGCAGAGGTTCATGGGAGAGCATGAGAGGGATCCGATGTAATTCAACACCATGGGTAGGAGGTGGTTGTTGGTCTCTTTGCTTGTGAGGCTATCATTGCTCCGATCTCTACGGATTCGTTATCGCTTGCCTTTTATTTTGGCTCACGAAGATAAAGCAGAGAATGGCTAGAGGAAAATTATCATGGATGTCCCTATTACATAAATGTGCTTTTATTTTACTGGTAAGGGTTTTTTTGTACATGGCTACAGGTATTGTCTAAACAATCTTGGCATTGCTCAGAGGTATTCCCGTATTTGCAGATGCAAACAAAGTTGTTTTGAACGCGAGAACTGTTATACCCACAACCTCCATTACTACTTTCACAATCCCTTTAGGCATAGAAATCATTCATTGGATAATCCCACTCTAAAATCCATCCCATAAGACCACTTGGATGCATCGAACATAGGCATCTTGAGGCTATAAGAACTGGTATAAGATTGACACTGCAAGGGCTATAGATCCATATTTGTAGGTGATGTCAACTCACAACAAGGGATCAGCCCATATAGGCACAAAGTTATGAAGGCCTCACACATTGGGCTTTTAAAATTATACTTTCTATTCAACGGATTACCTCCATCTCTCTTTGAAATTCCAAGAAATTGAACAACAACACAATGCTTTCTGTCATTGTATAGCTAGTCCCTGAATGATCTAAGTTGAAACTCGGATCTTCTTGCTTCAATCAGCTACAACAAAACATCTAGTTGTCTATCACAATTATTTTTTTGTCATTGTAGCCTGACCCATTCACTGAGAAGACCTTGGAGTTGAGCCTCAACTCAGCAGTACCATTCATATTGTCGTTGCATCTCAACTAGAACTCTGGATGACCACAACCTTCTTGCAAGCCAAAAGGGTATTTGATGGTATGTTACCGCTCTGTGCTGTATGTGCTTCACTCCGTGTACTTGGCCTCATTGATTTTGTGGGTTGAATGTCTTGTTGGACTATCTAAAGCTCAAATAGATCTCTTTGTGTTGGCCTCAACCGATTCTCCTATTCACAAGATGAAAACACCAAGAAATTAACAAGATTGTCACCTTTTGTTGACAAATTTCATATATCCTAATTAGGAGCCCTTGCAATATTTAATATGACATGTACTCGAGAATCCAAAGGAAATAACTCGCCCAAAGTCTACATTAAATCAAAACTATCACCATCAGATTTGTAGATCTATAAAAACAGGTCAGGAAACGCTTGCTTTGATACCACTGATCCGAATCTTAGGGGCTCCCAAGGTATGAAATATTGAAATGGATCTTGGGGGAGACCCCTAGGATTCAAAGTAACTGCTGCACCAGGAAAAGAATGAAAGAGAACCCAAACCAGAAATTAAATCAGTAACTAACTTTTATTAGATCAACAAAAAATCGTTGCAACTACATTGTGTTGGATGATTTGTCCTCTTACAAAAAGAGGCTCGTTATTTATAACATTTTTTAGTTACATTACCATGGGTAAATACCATGGGTGGGAAAATACCATGGGCAGATCTCCATTCTGATCATTACCATGGGTGGATCAACATTTTTTAGTTACATTGCCATGGGTAAATACCATGGACAGATTTCCATTCAAATCAATCATCAACCAAACCAATGTCATCATCTAACCATTATGAGTGTGACATCATACTATTGACATAAATGGCAACACAATCATCCTAGTGTTAACACAATGAGCTGAAACCATGCTACAATCAATGCCATCCAAACATTAGCTAGGATACAAGGGTTGACATCAATTCCAACATTAGCTAGCTACCAGTAGGAACCAATTCCAACATCAACTACTTGGATCCATGCACACGATAATGCCAAAAATCTCCCCCTTTCAAATTGATTGAAACCATACACAAAATCCAAACAAACACCTTCTATCACTCTCCCTTTAACATCAATGGCAAAGGGTCAACTCCATTTGATAAGGCAGTAAGAAGTGAAAAATAAATACTAGAGCAATACAACTCTACATGGTTGAAAAATGTTGTACATCAATAATCATCCATGCCTCTCACATCAATAGATGAAAGCAAAAAATAGATCAATCATCATCCAAAGAAACATATCAACCATCAACCTCTAACAACAAGAAATGCTATGCCAACATGAGGCAACCATACAAGCATCAATGAGCAACATCATAATGAACAACATTATGCAACAATATGCACATGAAGGCATCATCCAACATCTCCATGGTAGAAACCATAAGCTAGGCTACAAGGGTTGGCATCAATGCCAACATGAACTAGCTGTCACCATGAAGCAATGCCAACATCAACTACATGGATCCATGAACACCATAATGCCAACAATTATGAGTTCCATGCATGCTCTTGATATGGAAGAACTTAGTCATATCGTTCACCTCATTGTGATGGAAGCTACTCATGTTTACATACTTCTGCATTGATGTGCATACAATATTTTTGTCTACCTTTGAGCTCCTTTTGATCTTAGTTCCCACTCCCACTAGAAGATTCCTCTTCCTGGACTACTCCTACATATAATTCTCAAGATTCATTTCTAGATGCAATTCCAAACATTTTTTTATTGATATGACCATTAATGTTGCAATGTCATAATCGTTGTTAGGGTACTTTCACATGTGTAGTGGTGGTAGTCTGTTTATTTTCTCCCTTTTCCCTCTTCCTCTCACCCTTATTGGAAGCTCCTCACTAATGTGATTGTTGCCAACCACTTGATTGTTCCTTCTTATGAAATCAGTGTATTATGGCTACACTCATGTCTCATCAATAAATTTGAAATTGAATATCTTATCTCACCTTATTATGTGACTATGAAGGCCACCCACATACTTGGTGATCACATCTAGGTTCTTGGGATTTATTCTAAACTCTATGTATTTCTTTTGGAACTACATAGCCTACTTTTGTACACTATGCCATTGTCATTTTCAATAGTTGTTACTTCAAATCCTCTGACTCTCTTCATACCCAATCAGGTAAAACTAGGACATACCAACGAATCTTGAATTCCTCCTACTTAGTTACTGGTGAGTTCCACCTAACATAAGTCCCTTGCTCTAAAGTTACCACCAAGTTTGTGCATGAACTTCTAGTTTGATTCTAGAAAAAAATATTTTCTACTACCCTTATGAATTATGCACACTACAATAGACTTACAATTGTTGCAACCAATGAGTCAAATTAAGTGCATCTACCTTACCTTCATGGAGATTGATATTGAACTTTAGTTCAACTTGAAATAGGAGCTAAGAATATTGGTTATTGGAGTTTATTTTCTTATCTTCATTGTTTCCCTCTCTTTCCTTGGCTCCACATGATATTCTTGGTTCTCATGAGATTTGAGTTGCCTAAAAAATGGGTCACTATTTCTCTCAAGAGTGGCCATGAACAAATCCATTATTACACTTGGAAATATCAGCCATTTGAGCTTCCAAGCTGCAAATCTTCTTTCACCTTCATGGTTAGGCCCTCCTTGTTTCCCACGTCTTTTCTATGTATTCGAATTGCGTCTTTGCTTTTCCTATGTCTATCTTATGATCCATTAAGTAAAAAACTCTTGTAGAATTAGATTTTCTAAGTTGTGAAAGTGTAAATTATGTTTAAACTACACAAACATACACAAAACTAATCTAATAGAAATATGATATGTGAGGCATCATGGTTATTCTAGTGGTTGACTTACCAAAGTAAATATACAACTATAGAGACTAGAGTGAGACTATGATCTACCACATGATTAATCCTTGTGTACTCTTGTGATTTACAAGAAATAAAACAAACCAATTGGAATTAAATACTATGAGTTGAAAACATAACTACAATAGGAAAGACACGTGCATTAGAACACAAACAGGATCGTAGAAAGAAAACACTGAAAAACAAACAAGAAATGAAGGAATGCATCTTTCTTATATTATGGAGATTATAATGTTATCCAAGGTTCTAGTGAAGCTATGTGACATTATTACTTTCTATAGTCCTTTCTTTCTCTCTCACCCCTCCACATTCATGTCTCATACTAATGGAACAATAAAGAAAGAGATATAGGTGAACATGTGTCCCTTCATTGATAGGTTTTCAGTAACCCAAATTAGGATTAGGCTTAGAATTTCACATCCCTCTTGGAATTTTGGGATGATGCTTCTAGAAGTCTCTAGTCAATTTGCATACATTACTATATCCATATGTGTGAATTATGGTGAGTTCACATGGCTACCTCTTAGACCTACATGGAATAATTGGATTGTTAATTTGTCATGGGTGTAACTTTTGCATAGAGAGGCCATTTCATGCAAAAATACCATTGTTGGAAAGCTAAATGTTGAGGATGTAAATGTTTGGTTTATGAAAGCCAAAAATTCCATTTGTAGCATTTTATGAGGATGTTGAGGATGTAGATGTTAAGTTTATGGGACCCAAAAGTTCCATTTCTTTTACCCTTAAGTACAGGGATTGGCATTTTGGTCTGTAAATGCAATTTTTATGGTTTTACCAAAATAGACCCTCATGGTCCCAAATTCAATATCCTCAATTATAGAGCATCAATAAAGTCATATGGGAACTATGCAGGTCCATTTTGGATCACCTCCATAATGTTCAATGGAGACAACCCTATGCACATTATTTTTGCACATCTCTCTCACACACTTCAACATATTGTGTGCATTCTTCAATATATTGGATGCACAATCATCCATCATGTATGCTTACAACTAAAATTGCTACTCGTATATAATGTTATTATAGGAGTTGAATAATAACAGACTATTGCTCGTGAGGTGCTCTACAACCCAATATAAGGGAGATGTGTAGGTGTAATGTAAGAATGTATGTAAACAATTTTACATGTCAGCTCAAATTTATATAATATGTGAAGGTGTAATTTTTACATGTTGGGTTAATTAAATATATAAAATGTTAAAAAGTAATATAGAGACCAGTAAGGGAGATGTTGTAATGTCCGTAAAAAGTTTAAGTACTAAAAAAATTGTTGTGTAATTTTGTTTTTATTCATAAAATTATGAATAGCTTTATATATATATATACATCACATTAAAATATATAAGTAATAGCTATATGTTAAGATCTGTTTTCCCTTAGAAATAAAATAATGATTCTATAACCATAATTAAATTTAATTAATAAACACATAAAAACTTTAATGCTTACAATAACCTTATAATGTAACAATATTTTTAACCATGGATATTCACAAGCCTACTTTCCCATATATATTATTAACTTGTAAATAGACTTTCTTACGATATCATGGGCCAATATCATGCCTCATGAATACCACATGCCCAAAACTATCTTTTATCTCCCAATAAAAAAAAGTTTATAAATATTTTATTTGAATTTAATTTAGAAGCAAAAAGAATTATAATTACTTTTAAGATATATCTAAACCTTCAATCACATTAAAAATATATAAAATATAAATCGTAGCTATAAATTAAGATCAAATTTACCATATAAATTAAAATAATAATTCTGTAGCCATATTTAAAATTTAAATTAATAAGCACATAGAAATTTAAAACTTACACTTTGGTGCCCAAGAGATATTATAATGTTTGTTATGTTATGTTATCTAAACATTTTGATTAAGTCAAAATAAATAAAATAAATAATTATTAATTATAATTATAATTATTAATTAAAATATGTTGACTTAATAAAATTACATAAAAATAAAAATTAAATTAAAAAAAATATGATTATTAATTATTAATAATTATATCCGTCTAATTCATCATAATTCTAGATCTATTAAGTTTCTAGAGAGATCAAATCTCTCTATGCTTAAATTTTTTCTCAAATTTTACATTGAAAAAAGATTTATACCTGTAGAATTGAGGCTTCTGTGATCAGTCATATTTATAAGAAGAGCTTCAGCGTAAATCACATGATAAAGATCTTTGCCGACGCGTTTCGAACCAACCAGTGTGGTTCATCGTCAGGGCAAGTTGAAGATAACAAATCCACACCTTTGTGAAAATAAAAATGAACCGTGGAATAAAAGTAAATCATTCCTAATATATATTGCATATGAAATACAGTTATCATTTTAAAAATAATCCCACTCATACATTTGCAGAAATATGACAATTTGATTAGTTGGATTCCAGCCATAGTGAGGCTTTAGCTATCCCCACTAAAATAGCGTAAATATTTGTGATATTTTATCTAGGATACCTAACGTGTTTACCAAACCCACCTATGAATTATATTCCACGTCAAACTTATTCCCGTCTTTAAAGCCAAGCAACCGCCCTCACGCTATTTGCTTTCTATTGTTCGGCTGAAAGCTTTTGGAATCAACTACCTAGTCTACGCGTAACTAACACACTGGCAACCTAGGGTTACAACGGTTCACAAACCGCGTAGGTCGGCAAACAGATAGAATATATGTGAGCTTTTATTTGATGGCCCCCATTACGTGATCCTCCCATAGTTTAAAAGCGATATGCCCTTGCTGTTATCAATGACAGACGGTGTGGGGCGGTGGCTTTGTGGTATATGTTTGAACATCTCCTCATTCATGGATTTTTTTTTTCAAGGTTATTTAATATTTAAAAAATAGAAAATAGTGTGATAGTATTATTGGTTGCCATTTACCAATCTAGATTGATTTATTATTATTATTTAATGAAAATTATGTTACTTGTAATTATTTATTGGTGGTTTATAAGAGAGTAGAGTGTCACTCTTGCCAGATATTTATGGGTTTTGGGTCTTTAACTTATTTCCTTACATCCGAGGAAGATGAGCTCTTAGCCAAGCAAACGTGGTGTTAGGGCATACATAAGAGATATGTTTAAGTATGCAATGGTGTATTTATTTGAAATTTGATGATACAAATGTTACGAGTAGGCTTTGTGAGACTTTTTGGAAGGCTTTCTAGCCTAGTTTTTTATCTAATAGAGGGAAGGTAGAACATTCATGTGATGAGAGCTCAAACTCACCTAGTGTACCACCCTAGAGACACTTGATCCAAGCCTATTGGTTGTTATTTGGTCATGGCCTAGTAGTTGTGTTTCACTTTAGCAAGCTCATGTAGGTATGAAAGGATATTTCATGTGACTCGTGCAATTAAATGGAATCTTGGTCATGTTATTAACTAAATAGTCATTTTAAAGACTTTAATTACTAGGGTGTTTAGTAGCCATAAGGTACCATGATTATGCTACATTATTTCCAATTAGTGATGATTTGTGGATATTCGCCTAAATATCATGTGTGGATGCAAGTAGTGCATAATAAAAAAATTATCATCAATAAGGTAGTTTTGGCTTCTTAGCTTATGAAAACTTATCGACCTAAAAGTTGAATAGGGCTTCAACTTCTCCTTGGAATGATCATTGTGTCATGTATGCTCAACAATATACTAGTTTGCAATTCAAGGTCAAATCCAATAGTTATGGTTTTATTAAGCCTTGGAACAAATGGATATCATTAATCCTCAATTCAATTATTTTTAAATTATTCATGTATCCTATGAGTTTTTGAGGGTTCCAAGCAAGCATGTAAGTATTTTTCATGATCAAAATACTTCAATAGTTAAGTTTGATGCCTCATCTCAAAATGCTGAAAACTTATGAAGTTGTATTATCTATAATGGATTCCCACAACTATTAACCATCCATAGAAGCCTTACAATCATTAGAACACCATGGGAACTCAATGTTTTAATTTACAAGAGGTGTAATCAACTATGGAGATTAAGAAATCTCTTTATAGATCCTTTGGGAAGTTGTCCTTTGCTCTAAGTAGTGATTCATCAAAGATAGAGTGAAATCGCTATGTTGGGTAGCTCATTGAATGCTCAACCAAATAATTTTATTTTTGATGGATAAAACACTAACTTGACAACCCATCAAGCCCTGAAATTATGATGATTGGCCCTTGATGGATAAGGTGGTAAATTTTCCATTATGGGTTTAAGAAAAGTGTCCAAAAAATATCTTTTTGAATGATAAAATGAATCACTAGGTTGATATGCTAGTAAGTCTATAAACCTAGAAACTTGACCTAACTAAACTTTGGAGTAAGTGATTTACCTCCAAAAGGAAAATTACTCACTTCAATTTGATTCCTACTATCTAAACCGAGCTTCTCAATCCTTAAACTTAATGATTCACATGATGTTTTCCATATAAACTAAGTGATTCACCCTCTAATTTATGAACTCAATTATTGACATGCTTTGTTGGGTTATTTGCTAAGTTTACCTCCCAAATTTTCTTTAGATATGAAGCACTAGGGATTTTTAGGATGATATGCTACTTTCTTGTCTTCATTTCTCATTCCTTGCATCCCAATAACCTCCTTCTTCATCGATTGGAGACTCCTTTGTTATTTAATCTTCATTAGAGGTATCCCAATAAGAACAGAAGCATTGTTTCCATATTTAGAGAAATGTGTAGTTCCCAAAGCCATAAGAACAATGTTCCACCTTTAAAACCATGGTCTATAATATATTTGGGATTTTTAGGGAGCTTTTATATGTTTTAATGGCTTCCTACTAAATGGTATTTATAAATGATAATGTATAATCATATAGCATTTCATTTGCATCCTTAGATTAAGGGCATTTAGTTTCTTATTGTATGTTGATATCCATCACTCATTTCCCAATAAAATTGATTTTTGATTATTGCATTTGTTGGAGAGTTGTTGAATAACAATCAAATCAAGTTGCAAGAAAAGCCTCTACTTTTTCAATTTCCAAACATTACTAGGAGAAAGAAGTATTGCATGGATATAACGATGGGTTTCTTCAAACACACGATGATGAAAAAAAATTATGGGAGTTTCCATTGTTAATGAATATAATTACCTTTTTTTCTTAATGTAGACAACAAAATGCAAGGCTTGGGGAGATAAAATTATTGATAAATCATGTAGGGAATTTTGGGCCTCCTCACATGGAGGCTATTGGGTGATTTCATTTAGAGGAGAAATGGTCTCTACTATATTCACCTCTAACATGTCTTCATATGAGATTTTCCAAGTCATGCAAGGATGGGTCATATCTATTTCAAGTAATTTCATCTCCTTACATCTTATTCCCTTTGACCCATTATTCATCACAATGATAGTAAATTTTAAAACAATAACATTATGCTACATTTTCCTAGGTCAACTTGTGTAGTTACTAGGGTAGGGAACTTGGCGGAGTGGTCATAAAGACAAAATAGGAATTGAATGGGGAACAAAAGTGGCTCTCTTTTCCTTGATCTCACCAAGAGACATCCAATCAAGTAGCTATGTGACCCATCAAGACATGTGCTTTCATATCCTCCTTTAGATTGTTAATAAAACATTCTTTAAAAAAATGATTGACCATTATGCCTCATGAGAATTACCAATTGTTTAAAGGCTACTATAAAGTCTTCAATTACCCATATTGGCATAAATTTGTTATAAAAAATAGAATGAATGTCCATTTCAAAGAAACCATATATGTCCTTCACAAAGTAGCTCCAAGGAATGTATCCCCCATAGTATTTTTTATTCTATTGCAACCGTTGGCAACATTCTCAATATAAGTGTAATACAGCCACCCAAGGTTTCATTAGGTCATCAATAATATTATGTAGGGAGAAGTAGTGCTCCATATAGGTAACCCATCCTATTAAGTTAAAAGCATCAAGCTTGTTCAAATATACTTTAGGAAATTTATGTCACATTTATTTTGATTACACCTATAGTGTGGTTTGGTGCTATGACCTCCTCCTTTATATGATATGCTACACGATAAAACTCTATCTATGACTCCTATCAATGTGTTTCTTTGGGTGTGTTTGGAGATAGAATCTTATATAATTATTCTTGCACATTAGTTATCATAGCAACATGAATTTCTAGGTAGTTGATCTTAGCAACTACCTATACAAGTAGCCAATTTGAGATAGTTGATCTTCAATGTGAGTGACCAATTTTTAATAGCGAAATCATTCTCTTCATAGGTTTTTTTTTTTTTTTTTCCAATAGAGATCATGGTGCTATGGGACCACAAAAAATATCACTAGAGAATTATTCTCATGTGATCAAACATCATGTAAAAAGTTTTTTGCGATAGGTCACTCAAAATAGTATAATTGGGTCCATTAAAAGAAAATTACTTGAGAGCTAGATCAATGCAATCAACATTGTGTGAGGAATACTCACACAATGGTTCAAGATGACCACAATTTTTTTCTTAACCCTTATATGAGTGTAACTCACATCTGGCGATTATTTTACTAAGCCGATTCTTAAATCTAGATATTATAAACATTTTTTCAATTCCTATTCTATAGAGGCTAGATTTTGCAAGGTCCTAAGGAAAAATGAAAGTTAGTTTCAATAGATTTTTTATATACTTAAGCAATTCCAGTATTATTTCTTAACCAAATATTTCATGGTGCTAATTAAGGAGGACAAACCACCCCCTTATTCATGCGACCCAATCATTGGGTAAATTAATTGTCTTAATAAAACAAGTCATTGACTCAAACATAAATTATCAACTAGGGTAAGTTTGTTTATTTCAAGGCTATCATGCACAATAGTAGCAATTTCCAACTGACATTGATTAGGTCCTAATTATTGCTAAGTTTTCCTTCTACAAGAACTTGGCCTTAATTTAAAATACAATGTTACTATAACTATTCACACTTGCATGAATAGAAATCAATTAAAACAAATATCTCACTATCAAATCTACACTTGCATGAAAAATGACTCTCTGTGCACAACTCTAAAATGAAGATCACACTTGTAGAAATGGAAAAGAATTCATCTACTCTAGGATCAATATTGTAGTAAAAGAAGTATCACTCTTTGAAATTGGTTCCTCACTTGCATAACATCATTCAACCATGACCACACACAATCAGGGAAAATTTTAAGGATGGAAATTTATCTTGACGTTTAAAAACAATGGTGAATCTCACTAGTCCCTAATATGCAAACTATAAAATGTTTATTGATATATTTGTAAAATTATTCAAATTTAAAATCATTTATATATAGTCTCTATATAATGTTTGTGATTTTTAAGGTAAAATAATTTTATATTGTAAAATTTGGGTGAATCATTTTTAGAAACAATGGAAATTGGCGAATCTATTTTCTGGAAAAATCATGGAAAATTAGCCCACCTGCAAATATTAGCCCCTAAAATTTTCCATGCACACAATCATCATCCCTTACGCTAACAATTGGAAATAAAATCAACCAATGAACTGCATTATAAATTGTATTAGTTTGTGACAATGGCTAATTAATATTATGTAATAGTAATGAATTCTAAATCTATAGCAACAATTAAACAGCAATAGAAACCCACATTTAATAGGGATTTATTAGGTGATAGAATACAAGCAACATGTGTTCAAGTATTCTATAAGATAACTCAACCATGCAATAACAACAATATGTCAAGAAAGAAATTTGTAATAGTAGTGTTGACGGTACTGGACCTGCCAACATTCAGGGGATCCCCCTGGTAAGAAGTCCCAACTAGACCTCAGACTGTTTGGAGTGGGAGTCCCAATAGTGGGTGGTAATATAGTGCCTTGACCACGATAGTGCACAGAGATAAGTATGATGAATTTTGTTAGAAGCAAGTGTGTGACCTTGCGGCAAGTCAAGTGAGATGCATGGGGGTTCTAACACAAAGAGGGGAAAATGAAGTGTGCCCCTTAGAAGCCTGTAATAGTACGCATCTTTAAAGGAGCACACGAGCGAAATGACATCACAAGTTGAAATGCGGAATAGTCCACAAATCAAAGTGACGGGTTAATCCAACAACATACATTCAACAAGATTCATATAATTGCATACAAATTAGTTGACAAGAAAATGTGTAAGTCAAGCAACATACATTGCTAAAGAAACTAGAATAGTCCAAATACAATAACAACATATGCATGAAAGCATGTTGGCTACATTATTATTATTATAAGTGAATGTTCCACCCATACATGCACCATTGACATCCACTAGCCCCAATAGTGGAACATTACAATCAAGAACACATGCTCCTCCAAAGAAATATACTCACTTTACATTGTGGAGAAGCCAAGGATCGTCACAATACTCCCAAGCCTTCTCTAAGCCTAAGCCTAGCCAAAATCTTGGCTCCTAAAATCCTCTTCTATTCGTTATGAGGTTCTATTCATAGCAAAGGGTGGGGTGACCCTTGACATTCCCCTTTGTGACTCTTTGATTACCCTCATGACTCTTCAACTTCTTTACAAATAGCTCATTAAATTACATAGTGCTTGTTCACATTCCACTAATGACACTTGGAATTTCACTTACAACATATTTATGAATAATATACATTTTACACATGTACCCATGTGAGACAAAATAGGCTAGAGACAACCTAACAAGACAAAACATTATGACTCAGAAGTTTGGCTCCTAACAAGACAAAACACTATGATCTAACAATATGTTTGTGGTTCCTGCATAAGCCAAAGTGGAATCATCAATGGCAACTAGATTCTTTTCAGACATTTGACACAATCACCCTTTCCTTCATGAATGCAGGTGATGTGGGATCATCGAGGAAATTATTTATCTGTGGTTATACAATATTCCTCTACAACTCATCAAATGATAGATTGTACACATCCATCATGAGAACATCATTAAGGAGAACGACCTGTCCTTTCTTGCTTAGAACTGGCTCTGACACTGGAGGAGGTGGAGACTAAGAGGTGACCTCGGGTGCTCTCAGCATGAGGTCAGTTTCTTGGTCCTATGGACCCTGCCCCAACTTCATGTCCATCACTTCAATTAGTTGCTCAATTTAATGAGCAAGCTCCCGATCCTGCACCTTCTCACCCTCTTCTTCAATTGTTGGATATTTTGACTCCTCAACCTATATGGTCATTGTTTTCTTTGTCATCACACCCTTCCTTTCTTCTTCTTCCTGTTTCTTCTTCTCTTCCCTCTCTCTCCTTCTTAGCTCCTACTCTTCCTTCAACTTCTTCTATGTTTCCTGCAACTTCCTTTTTTCTTCCTCTAGCCTTTGCTTTTCTTTCTTCCTTCTCTCTACCCTCTTTATGCACGGTTGCCTCTTTTCCTCTACTACTAAAATTTATTTCTCACTGATAGGATCTTCTTTGAACTTGTAACTTTTCTCAACCTTTAGGTTCTCGATAATATGCCTCTTACCCTTGTCCTATGTCAATTTGTTGCTTATTGCTGATGTTGTTGTTGCTTCCTACGGTGCTGCTATTTGCAGAGTATATTTCCATGTTGTGGCTATACTGACTAGTTGATTGAGCTTGGAGGAGTTATAATAATACCTCCAAGTGTCGTCCTCTTCCCAATGAAATGTCCCATGGATCCTGACCAGTTGATTGAGCTTCGAGGAGTTGTAACAGTACCTCCAAGTGTCCTCCTCTTCCCAATGAAATCTCCCATTTATCCATGGACAGTACACTTTTGCATAGTGGTTCTTGCAAATATCATGGGGATCATACAGATAATAGTCTTTGGTGTCGAACTTGAACTTCATTATCTCCTTAGCTTTAACATCTGCATCCTTCAAGCTATTAATCTCATACAATCCAATCCACAAATGAAGCATGAAATCGAACTTAACTATCTCCTTAGCCTTGACATCCACATCCTTCAAGTTATTAATCTCGTATAATCCAATCAGTAAATGAAGAGAAGGACATGGTGCCTTCTTCCTCCTATGCAACCCTGCTGATAACCCTGTGGAGATGTGATATGAGACCTCTTGCATAACCAAATTGTTTATGGCATAACTTGGTAGAACATGTAGAGGCTTCTCTCTGTCAAACATCCTAATGAAGGTGCCACCTGTTAGAGTAGGTCTCTTCAGCCCTCCGTTAGAGATCAAAATCTCTTTTGTTGCATTTCATTTTAGGGGTCTCATTCATGTTCAGTCATTTTCATTCCATTAGGAGCATCGATCTTCTGATGGAAGGGTCTTGTCACCCATCTCCCTCATGTCATGTACCTGCTGGCCCGTGTCTGCTCATCAAAATCAATTTTACAGTCATTCATAGTCATGGATGGTTTCTTGGTCAGCAAAGAGTCATTTCAGTCATTAGGTCTAGGGTTTTTTTTTATAAAAAGTATCCAATAATGCCACTGGATGCATGAAGGAGGTTTCATAATAAGTTTTCATCACAAATTTCATCATCGCAATCTTTGATCATGACTTTTCTTCAAAACTCCGATTTGAAGAAAATTGTCATTTTGTTCTTTGTAATAAATTGCCATGTATATTTCCACGGTTTTTTAGTTGTCAAAAATCTTTAGGTGTAGCTCTGGTCCTTTGCAAAGTTCCAGGCCATTCATCCCTGCAAGACAAGCGAAAATCAAACCATTTAGTCCAAGAGCAACAAAGAAGCAAAACAAAGTTTCAAAGTGAAGTGTCAAAGTTTGCAACATGACAAATTGGTTTTTGAAATCAAGAGTTAAATCCTTGGCATATATATCATTTTTGTGTTTCAAGAGTTCATTTGCAAAAGAGGAAGCAATGCAAAATGATTTTGGTAAGCAAGTGAGGTTATTGGGTGAAAATCACTACAATTCACTGGCGCGGCGCACAGGGCAAGAGGCACGGTGCACTCACTAGGCGCAGCACATTGGGCCGCATTTCGCAGTGTAAAACAACACGGGCGTGGCGCATAGGTGGGGCGCGATGCATTGAGCTGGATGCGCGACGCATACAGCCAGAGAGCTCGAAGTTGCTAGAACGTGCCTCAAATTGCCAAAAATACATGAATTCACCTTGTTGCAAGTAGGTTGAGCTCCACCTTTGTTGCTTATCCAAGTTTGGTGTTATATTATGATGGTTGATCTAATGAGTGTTTAAACAAATAATCAAACCCTACCATTGTTTCCTAGGGTTTGAAAAACCATTTTTCTGCCAAATCTTTCATTCTGTCATCATTCCCTTATCCCATTTATCCCTTAATCTCATTGTTCATTAAGTTAACATACCTCCAAAATTCACTAAGCCCATGCCCCCAATTCCTATTTCTCATAATCCCAAACCCTAGTTCATATACAAAACAGCTAAAACATTCCCTAATTCCCTATCTCCCTAACTAAACCCTATCCCAACATTCCCTCATATCCCAAGTTACTCATTCCTAAGTCCCACTATCCCTATCTCTAAAGTCATTGCATTCCTTATCATTCATGTCATTTGTAAAATTCCCAAAACCTCAAGTTTCCTAAACAGTCAAGTAACTGTCCATTATTCCTACATTTGTCAAAATTCTAAAGGGCAAATTTTTACTCGACAAGACCCCACTGTCCACACTACCCTATTTCCCATAGTCCCTCCAACATTTGGCAATTGCATCAAATTCTCATTCCTTATCTCATTGAAGCCAAACAGACGTTGAAACACCATGAAGGTGGACACTGACACATCATATGACCGAGATAATGACTCTACAACTGAATTGCATGCACCAAGAGGGCACTGAAACGCCGTAAAACGGAGGATAAACTCTGAATCTTGGCCGAAGCCTCTTTGGCTAAGCATGATACTTGATGAGGCACCTTCAGTCCAAATTTCAAGGAATTTGGAGAAAATTTTGGCACTTTTTATTTTTTTGGTCACAAAACAGAGTTTTCTGCCCAACCCGTACAGCCACTTGGCGTGTGCTTATGATTGGGACATATTCTAGAGGAAAACTTGATATTTTTGGGTTTGTTATGATAAATTATGCATGCTCAGGAATGGCCGAGAGATTTCATCAAGTTTTGGGTGGCCTAAAGGGTCAAAAACACCTTGAAAATGGCCTTTCTGCCACTTTTTCCACACATAGGAAGGAGTCGTGGGAGATTGGGTATTTGGAGGGGAAAATGGACACCAAATCCAGAAATTCCACTTGTGTTGGAAAGTAGATAGGCAGGGCTTTCCAACGAGCTATCATGAGCTCAATTTGGACTTCGGGACGTGCCTCACAATAGGCTCCCAATTGGCACTACGCATAGAGAATTTGGGCGCAGCGCATAGAGACATTTGGCCTGATTTTCACTCTTTAGCTCAGACATTCACCCAGTTTTGACTAGTTTTACTTTTTGATGTAACTATTGATCTACCATGATGTAATGTGATGACCATGATGTAATATTGGCACATTTTTACTTGTTCTAGAGGATTCATTCACTAAAAAGTGAAAATTAAATGAATGAATCAGTTTCCTAGCATATAGAGGCAAGTTGTTTGATTACCTAGATTTCAGTGCCTTGTTTAGAATTGGTTCAAACAGCTCCTAGAATGATGAGCTCGACCCCTAGAGGCAAGGGAGTGGGTTTGGCTTGTCTATATTATGTAATTTCTATGTCATTTTCATGGTTGGACACTTGGGATTGCTTGGCACATCATTGTACATTTCATCTCTGCATTTTTGGCAAAGGAAAGACCAGGGTTTTACAGCACTTGCTGGGATCCATGTGGCTCTATGTTTTGATGATTTTTTTTTGGATGTAATTGTAATTTCATTGATTTTTATGTGTATCATTTTCCCTTCTCTTTTCTTCTGAAATTAAACAAATGAGTGATTAAGGTAGAATCCATTGGACTGCTATGCTCTGCCTTGAAATTTTGTTTAATTTTACATGTTTTCATCTGTTTGATGAGGACTCTTGAGACTCTCTTGCCCTCCTTAGCCCCTCACCAGTCTGATCCAGCCATTCATTCAATCTAAAGCATCAAAATGATTGCCTTCCTTGCCCCAATCAGAACTCTGCAAAAACTAGGCCTCATCTCCGGACCCAAATTTGCCTTTCCCTTTTTTCCAACACAAAACCCCCCAAAAAACTCAAATTAAATCCTTGCACTTCATACCTAGCCTAAGATTAGTTGTTAAATCAGTCATCTCAAGCCCCATCGATTATCCTTTACTGAGATTGACCTGGAGAGAGCCCTCTCCTGTCCTCGTAGGGCTAGCTATGAGGTTGAGCGTGGTTTGATGTGGACCTAGAAGCTTACCTTTTCAGCTTGAGGTAAATCTAGGCTCTAACATAGTGGTGACTCCGCTGGGGATAGAAAGTTTATTTTCATTGTTTGGCTTTGTAGACTTCAGACGGAGCCTGAAGATTAGCCAGGTAGCCTTTGAAACGCTCTTGCTTTGCATTAGCGAAAGTAGATAAAAGATACTTCAGTCAATCTCTGGTCTAGTTTATGAACTGAACATATGGTTTCCCTAGTAACATGTATCAAGTTCAGATTTGATTGTTGATGGTGGACAACGATCAGACATAGCAAGGCTGAAATCATTCACCTGGCGATTCCAAATCATTTTCAAGATCAGATCCAAAGACTCCATTGGAGGATGAACCCGACTAGCAAAAACATGAAAGGACAATATGGACAGATCGGGTATTCAAGTTGGAATTTCATCCAAGACATTTTGTTATTTGTTGTAAATTATTTCTTCTCTTTTCCTGAGAATGCCAAGAAGGCTTTGGAAAGTATATTGTATTTGAGAAAAGATCCTCGGCCTGCATTTGATTCCTTCCCTTTGAAGATTGTGAATACCAAAGATTTGCATGCCATTGAGCTTGATCAAGACCTTTCTTCCGAATTTTGTGATGACCATCTTCAAATTGATGAGCCCCAAGAGACTAAGACTGATTCTACACCTTCTGTACATACCCCACTACCTTGTAAAATTCCAAATTCATACAAGCCTTTGATTTTACCTTCTATATTCCATGCTTTCCCTAAAAATCATGATCTATATCTACCAAGATTTGACGGTGAATGCGACAACATCACTGCTAAGAGACATGTTTTGAATTTTGAGTCTTTTCTCGACCTTTTTGAAGTTGATGAAGAAGATGTTAGTATAAGGCTTTTTGCTCTTTCTTTGCAAGGCAAATTCAAGAGTTCGTTCAAAACCCTGCTTGATGCGAGCATCTCAGATTTCTAGCAGTTCATCAAAGTTTTCCTCGATAGGTGGGTGGTCAGACATAACCCTTTCTTCATTATAGAAGAGTATAACCAGTTGAAAAGATTGCCAGGGGAGACTGTACAATAGTTTTCTGCCAGATTTAACCAAGTTTATTATTCGACGCCGGTTAATATAAAACCTCCTCCTGGATCCGCTCTCTTTCACTACCCGGGTGCTTTTGATCCGGAAATGGAGTTTTAGTTGAGAGAAAGGAACCTTGCAACACTTGAAGAGATGTAAAAAAGTGCAGTAGATGTAGAGGCTCATTAGCTGATCTGAAGGGCAAAGTTGAAGGAAGAAGAGATGAAAAACACAGATCCAGATGAATCAACATCTTTAGAGGTAAAGCTCGACATTTTGGCAAGTGAAGTGGAAGAGATAATGCAAAGGAGCACCACAAGGAATGAGTATAATGTTCAGGCCCATCGCTTGCTAATTGAAGAAGAACAAGTTGTTGATCCAAAAATTTTGCTTCTTATCCTAGTTGTCATAGATCTGGTAATGATTGTTTTATAGATCATCTTGGAGAAGAGAGATATGTTGATATGACATGTATTCTTGATGATGCCTTTTATACTAATGATTTTCTTCAGTTTGATCAGTATGATGATGATTATGTTCTCCAAATAGAAGCTAATCTTGCAGACAAATCAGCAGCTGGTTTGTGGGAGGAAGAAGTTCACTTTCAGTAGCTTGAGTACAGTGATCAACTGATGCATATCAACTATGATAGTGAAGCAAATTTTGAAGTAAGTGAAGGATCTTTGCCTTTTTGTCTGGATTCATTTCAGTTCATTAGAGACAATTTCCATGCAATCAGAAATCAATTGTCAACAAGTCTTGATCTGGACCATCTTGAGGGCAATGAAAACCTTGTTCTAGACTTCTCATATTCAGCTTTGCAATCCCTGAAAGCCATTGCTTGTCAAATTTCACATGAAGACATGGAAGCTGCCACATATGATCAAATGGTACAAGAATATTCCCTACCTTTATGTTTTGAATCATTTCAGTTTTTGAAGGGTAAATTGCATAGTAAATCTTCAAATGAACAGCTTGTAGGAAGTCAACAATCTCTCAGTTTTAATGTGGAGGATGAGACAGATAGCGAAATTCTTAAGCAAGTTGTTAATGAGAAATCTTCCCCTGGAATGACTGATGAAATCATTTTGGAAACAAAACCCTTCCTAGCACTAGATTTGCAGCCACCAAATGTAATTGAAGGTTAGATTACAGATGAAGGCGTGGAATCTAAAATACATGATCTAATGATGCAAGAGGATTTTGTACCCTTTTGTTTTGAAGCATTTCAGTTTATAAAGCAAAATATTCGTAATATCTCTAAAGGAAAAGATGAACAGCCAATAGGATGTTATACAGTTTCAATGGACACATTGCAGTAGTCTTTTCAAGTTTTTGATGATCCTATTGCTTGTGTGTTGGATGATGTTTTCTGTAAAAGTTCTTCCCCATTAGCTAACCACGTGCCAAAAAAGAATGTTGATAATAATCTTATTCAAAAGTCACCTTCATTTTCTTGTTTAATAGATTGTTCGCTGCATAGTCCATACCAATGTTTGCAGTCATATGAGGAGATTGATAAAGGAGACTTTTGTTCCGTTTGGAATCAACAACAGAGTTTGGTTATTTACGAAATTCAGGATCCTTTTGACAGCCTACTGCTATCACCAAAGAAAGACAACATAGATGTGAGGAAAATCTTAATATCCAGCTATGAAGATTACTTGGACCAGAGCAGTAATGTGTTAATGGAAATCAATAGTGATGTTTATGAAGATCCTTTCGCAGTATTCTTGAAGTCATCCAGTCAATTCATGCTTTGCAAGTTTATCAGCAGTCAACTTGATTCCAAGTTTCCATGGGAGTTGCCTTTCGACTCTTCCCTTTTCATATGCATCAGAAAGCATTTGGGAAGAAATCAAATACCAGCCAGGATGCTTACCTGGTTGCACCGGCTCTTCCGTTTCACTTGATTGGGTGGTGAAAAGAACAATTAGAGTAGGTTTGATCAATAACGTCAAATATGGGTATTTTTCTAGTTTGTTGGTTATGATTTAGTCATGTTTGGTTTTATTATGGTTTTTAGTTTTAGTCTTGAGTCAAAATGAGTCGGCATAATGTCAGTTTTCGTGTTTTGACTCCATTGCCCAATGGATGAAGGCGCTATATGCTCTCCCAAAGATCTGCGGTCCTTGGCACCTCCAAGGAGCTATCATCCCCATTGGAGCCAATGTTAGAGTCGGTCTCTTCAGCCCTATGTTAGAGATCAAAATATCTTTTGTTGCATTTCATTTTAGGGGTCTCATTCATGTTCAGTCATTTTCATTCCATTAGGAGCATCGATCTTCTAATGGAAGAGTCTTGTCACCAATCTCCCTCATGTCATGTACTTGCTGGTCCATGTCTACTCATCAAAATCAATTTTACAGTCATTCATAGTCATGGATGGTTTCTTGGTCAGCAAAGAGTCATTTCAGTCATTAGGTCTAGGGTTTTGTTTTTTAAAAAGTTTCCAATAATGCTAGCACACGCATGAGGGAGGTTTCATTATAAGTTTTCATCGCAATCTTTGATCATGACTTTTCTTCAAAACTCTATTTTGAATAAAATCGTCATTTTGTTCTTTGTAATAAATTGCCATGTATATTTTCATGGTTTTTTAGTTGTCAAAAATCTTTAGGCGCAGCTTTGGTCCTTTGCAAAGTTCCAGGCCATTCATCCCTGCAAGACAAGCGAAAATAAAACCATTCAGTCCAAGAGAAACAAAGAAGCAAAACAGAGTTTCAAAGTGAAGTGTCAAAGTTTGCAACATGACAAATTGGTTTTTGAAATCAAGAGTTATGTCCTTGGCATATATATCATTTTTGTGTTTCAAGAGTTCATTTGCCAAAGAGGAAGCAGTGCAAAATGATTTTGGTAAGCAAGTGAGGTTATTGGGTGAAAATCGTTCTAATTCACTGGCGCGACGAACTGGGCAGGAGGCGCAGCACACTCACCAGGCGCAGCGCATTGGGCCGCATTTTGTAGTGTAAAACAACACGGGCGTGACGCATAGGTGGGGTGTGGTGCATTGGGATGGATGCGCGGCGCATACATCTAGAGAGCCCGAAGTTGCTAGAACGTGCCCCAAATCACGAAAAATACATGAATTCACCTTGTTGCAAGTAGGTTGAGCTCCATCTTTGTTGTTTATCCAAGTTTGGTGTTATATTATGATGGTTGATCTGATGAGTGTTTAACCAAATAATCAAACCCTACCATTGTTGCCTAGGGTTTGAAAAACCATTTTGCTGCCAAATCTTTCATTCTGTCATCATTCCCTTATCCCATTTATCCCTTAATCTCATTGTTCGTTAAGTTAACATACCTCCAAAATTCATTAAGCCCATGCCCCCAATTCCTATTTCTCATAATCCCAAACCCTAGTTCATATACAAAACACCCAAAACATTCCCTAATTCCCTATCTCCCTAACTAAACCCTATCCCAACATTCCCTCATATCCCAAGTTACTCATTCCTCAGTCCCACTATCCCTATCCCTAAATTCATTGCATTCCTTATCATTCATGTCATTTTTAAAATTCCCAAAACCTCAAGTTTCCTAAACAGTCAAGTAACTGTCCATTGTTCTTACATTTGTCAAAATTCTAAAGGGAAAATTATCACTTGACAAGACCCCACTGTCCACACTACCCTATTTCCCATAGTCCCTCCAACATTTGGCAATTACATCAAATTCTCATTCCTCATCTCATTGAAGCCAAACAGACTTTGAAACACCATGAAGGCGGACACCGACACATCATATGACCGAGATAATGACTCTAGAACTGAACTGCATGCACCAAGAGGGCACTAAAATGCCATAAAAGGGAGGATAGAATCCGAATCTTGGCTGAAGCCTCTTTGACTGAGCATGATACTTGATGAGGCACCTTCAGTCCAAATTTCAAAGAATTTGGAGAAAATTTTTTCATTTTTTATTTTTTTGGTCACAAAACAGAGTTTTCTGCCCAACACGTAGCGCCACTTGGCGCGCGCTTATGATTGGGACATCTTCTGGAGGAAAATTTGATATTTTTAGGTTTTTTATGATAAATTATGCATGCTCAGGAATGGCCGAGAGATTTCATCAAGTTCTGGGTGGCCTAAAGTGTCAAAAACACCTTGAAAATGGCCTTTCTGCCACTTTTGCCACACACAGGAATCAGTCATGGGAGATTGGATATTTGGAGGGGCAAATGGACACCAAATCTAGAAATTCTACTTGGGTTGGAAAGTAGACAGGCAGGGATTTCCAACGAGCTATCATGAGCTCAATTTGGACTTCGGGAAGTGCCTCAAAATCAGCTCCAAAGTGGTGCGACGCATAGAGAATTTAGGCGCGGCGCATAGAGAAATTTGGCCTCATTTTCACTCTTTAGCTCAGAAATTCACCTAGTTTTGACTAGTTTTACTTTTTGATGTAACTATTGATCTACCATGATGTAATTTGATGACCATGATGTAATATTGGCATATTTTTACTTGTTCTAGAGGATTCATTCACTAAAAAGTGAAAATTAAATGAATGAATCAGTTTCCTAGCATATAGAGGCAAGTTGTTTGATTGCCTAGATTTCAGTGCCTTGTTTATAATTGGTTCAAACAGCTCCTAGAATGATGAGCTCGACCCCTAGAGGTAAGGGAATGGGTTTGGCTTGTCTATATTATGTAATTTCTATATCATTTTCATGGTTGGACACTTGGGATTGCTTGGCACATCATTGTACATTTCATCTTTGCATTTTTGGCAAAGGAAAGACCAGGGTTTTGCAGCACTTGCTGGGATCCATGTGGCTCTGTGTTTTGATGATGTTTTTCTCTATGTAATTTTAAGTTCACTGATGTTTATGTGTATCATTTTTCCTTCTCTTTTCTTCTGAAATTAAACAAATGAGTGATTAAGGTAGAATCCATTGGACCGCTATGCTCTACCTTGAAATTTTGTTTAATTTTACATGTTTTCATCTGTTTGAGGAGGACTCTTGAAACTCTCTTTCCCTCCTTAGCCCCTCACTAGTCTGATCCATCCATTCATTCAATCTAAAGCGTCAAAACGATTGCCTTCCTTTCCCCAATCAGAACTCTTTAAAAACTAGGCCTCATCCCCGGACCCAAATTTTCCTTTCCCTTTTTTCCAACACAAAACCACTCAAAAAACTCAAATTAAATCCTTGAACTTCATACCTAGCCTAAGATTAGTTGTTAAATTAGTCATCTCAAGCCCCATCGATTATCCTTTGCTGAGATTGACCCAAAGATAGCCCTCTCCTGTCCTCGTAGGGCTAGCTACGAGGCTGAGCGTGGTTTGATGTGGACCTAGAGGCTTACCTTTTCAGCCTGAGGTAAATTTAGGCTCTAACACCACCGAGTGAGGCATACCAATCTGCGATGTTAAGTAATGCCTCTATCACTTCTTGGGACATGCAAGGTGGATCCTGCTCAAAGATCAACTTGTATATCGGGATGATGAAATGGTTAGTCAACCTTGCAATAACTCCTTGGTACCTATAGTTGGAAAGAAACTTGCAATAAATGTTGACAGAAATATCTTTTGGTGTCCATCTCCAACTCATGCCAGGAAACTAATGATGGGCACAGATTGCATCAAGTAGATATGCGGACATGTAGAATATTTCTTACTCATCCTTGGGTGTATTCTAAGTGCTAGTCACATGGAATTTCAACTGAAGAGCCAATAGATCTGACTAGTTGAATGTCCTTCCATCATTCATCAACTAGTCCAACACAACCACCCAATTTTCTGGAAATGTCTTTGTGCTCTCTTGACCATATAATCAGCATGCAAAGATGATCAAGAACTAGTAAGCCTTCCTGAGTGACTTTGTCTTGTAAACATGATTGGGTTTTTCTCTAAACTTCAACGACCCTTTCACCCAACACTTTAAAATATCTCTTGTGTTCAAAAAGCTGCAAGTGGCATAGAAAACTACATCCATGAGGTTCATTGGCTGAGGTAAATGATACATTTGTTGACAGTTCTCTGCCCTGAAGTTGGTAAGCTATGTCCCACTGGCACTGCTCAATGTCATAATTTTTGGATATGTGTGTGACACAATCCAATGGATGATGTCTGCGCATGAGAAGGTGGTGTACCTGCATGAAACCTTATGTAACCTTGATCGATGGACATTGATATAAACATGTCGATCCTCTAGATATTCCTTGGAGTCCCCTCCAAAGATATCCTTGATTTCCTACCATGTTAACTGTTTGGTCGATTTAGTGTGTCCTAAATTGCTACATTAATTGTCAATCCAGGATTCGGAAGCTGACGAAGTGTGGCACACTATATGTGCAAGATAACCTATTTCTTACTTTTGTCGTTTTTGATTTTTATGTTGTTTTGGGGATTTTTATCTTTGTTTATGGAATTATGATTCCTAAATTTCTGAAAGGCAAGTCTGGTTATATGTTTTAAGGAAATTATGTCCTTTGTAAGGATTCCCACAACTTAACACTTCTTAGAACATACTAGTAAAAGAAATAATACTTGAATCAAAAATGAAAAGATGCTGTGAATTAAAACAAGTAATTGATGAAATACTGATTATGAAACTATCATCTCTGCTGCTACCTAAATACAGAAAATTGATTTAAGCTACTACACTCAAAGAAATCAAAGATTGCAAACAAAGTAAAACTAAAATCAAATTACATCATCCATAATTAAATCCCTCGCCAATAGTCTCGCTATGGCTTTTGGAGGTAACTGTCAATGAAATGAGCAATCCAATTATCTAATTGCAGAAAAGTAAACTAACATTAAATCACAACACCCATATTTCAATCCCTCGCCAGTAGTCTCGCTATGGCTTTCGGAGGTAACTGTCAATGAAATGAGCAATCCAATGATCTAATTGTAGAAAAGGAAACTAAAATCAATTCACAACATCCATATTTCAATCCCTCTCCAGTAGTCTCGCTATGGCTTTCGGAGGTAACTGTCAATGAAATGAGCAAGTTGATTTCTAACTATCTTAACAAAGCAAATGATAAAAACGAAACTCAACCAAATAGAACTGGAATTAAAAGAAACTAGGAAAAACAAAATCAGTAGAGGATCAATTCCATATCACTAGTCATCATGAAAATTATATGCAAATGCCTGGGTTGCCTACTCTATCTTGAAACATGCACACACAGATCAACATTAAACAAGACTTGTAAAATCATGAACAACAGTAAAATGTTAAAAACATATTTACACAAATGAATCAACTATAAACATATGCAGTGAGAATAAAGAAACGATGCATAAGGATTATACAGCAACAAGGAAAAATGAAACCTCAGTGTGCAGGGGCCCTCTACAACCTCTGCCAATAGATGATCAATTTGAAATCACGTTCACGCAAACATGGGGAACATAGTCTTCTTATATATATATATCTCAAAACAAAGTTACAACAATAAGCTAGTGTCATGGCACAGTGGTTCTTCACAGCAAAAATTACATATCAAAAGCTAACTACTATGCGTATCAGAACGTGATATTTATAACAAAGGTTTCATAACTATCTTTTTGGAAAACTATGTGAACTGAGGACACATGAAGAACAATGTCCACATATTTAGCAACATGGTTGCCGAGATTAGGCAATCTTATTAAAAACGGTTGTTGGATCCACATCGTGGTCAGCCTACAAGTGTCAGCGTGCCTCCAAAAATCTGGAAACGGTCATGGAAGTCTTCACGTGCTTGAAATGGAGTCCTGTTGCTGTAGGACTTCTCCTGTTTGACCACCGCTTGACCCCTGTTGACTACAACCTCCTTTGATGAATCCAGCTGGACCAATGGGACCCGAACCATGTCCACATCATTTCCCACTTGCCCATGTAGCTCGATATGCTTGATGACACCTGTAATGTAGACTTTAACAAAAACAGCTGCAGAAAGTTGAACCACCTGCGGAAAGTGACAAGATTCCGCAGCTCATAAGCAAAAATCTAGTTCAAACAGCAACACAAAGACATAGTCAAGAAACCACTTTAAATTCTCTTTTATAACTAATATGCAATGATATTGACAGCTTAGGAGGTTTAGGTAAATGGAAAGAAGCTAGAAAAATGTGTAGGAAAGATGCAAGTTTGGGGCTCAACATTAAATTCATGCCCTTCTCAATGAATAACTCAGTGTCTGCATAGACTAGAAAAATCACTGACACCTGCTCAACTACTTCCTAGTGCTACTCTCGATAGTATCCTTTATGAAACACTCTTGGAAGCAATGTTACCTATAATGGCTATAGAGTTTCTCAACAATTGTTTTACTTAGAGGCAAAGAGGACACTCATGGCATGCAAATGTTAGCTTGAAACCAAAAACACTTCAAGAACATCCCAAGCAAAAAACTGGGAAACTGCTACGAAGGATTGCGCAATCTTGGGTCATAAATGTGACTGGATGCCAACTGGAACTGCACACTGCACAGTCAAACAATCAGTGGGGAGGTCTTGCTGACTAGAATTGCACAACGTGTAGTTCCATCTAGGTACAGGCCAGGAGAGATTGTGCATTACGCAGTCTCAGTGGTCAAGTCTCCTGGATAGATCCTGGAATTGCATAGTGCATATTTGGAGCCAGGCCTAGGAAACTTTTACACAATTCTATAAGCTAAGGCCAAGGCATTGAGCTCAAAAAATGTGCAGTGGATGCTTGGGAAAACGAGATCCGGGCCAAAGAAGCCTAGATCTACCCCAAGGGAAGTGAGAAAGCGAACGGATCTAAAGGATTGAATGATTTCAGGTGCATATCTAAGTGAATGATAATGCATGAAAGCGAAACAAGTGCAGAATTCCATGAAACTTAAGGAAAATGAAGCATGTGGAGAGAGTTACTGTAATGGTGACAGTTATTGCAGAAACTAGGTGATGCATGCGACACTTGGGAAAGTCAATGAAAAACTTAAAAAAACACTTCTTCAAGCTAAAAAAATTTGAAACACTAGCAGTGTTCAACAAAATGAGTGAAACAATAGTCACTAGCTAAGCAAACAAAATCAACAGGAAAAGCAGCAAAGACTAATAAACAAGACTTACCCAAAAAATCAATGATGATCGCACCGAAGGTTTCTTGATTTTCTTGGGAGCGCCAGAGATCCAAGATCAAATTTTCAAATGAGCTATGGCAGTGTCCATTAAATAGATTTGGTCGATTTATGGTTTATAATGTGAAGACCAAAAATCAAGGGAAAAGCAACACTTGGCTACAGATTACAAAATAACTCAAGTGTCTGCTATTGGATACTAAAAATAGATCCCTATTTTTTAGGGATGTTTTTTTCTCTTTTTGTTTTTTTATTTTTCGAGAAAATATTCCACACATTGCCCAAAGAGAGTGTGTAGTTCTGGGAAGGACTGGGCAACTCACTGGCTCATGCACTCAGAAATTTCTGAGCAGGAAGCTTCAACACAATTTTTGGGCTTAGTGGCTCTGGGTTGCCTCTCAAGCTCTGCACAATTTCCCAACTAAAGATAGGTTGTTAGCTAGCTTTGTGTAATTTTGAAGCTGAAGGCTCACTATTAGCTTGGAATTTGAAATTCCTGAGAGCAAGGTTGGTTTCCCTTAAGGATTACACAGTTCACTAGGGCAAGCCTAGAACTAGGTTGAAACCAAGTCAAGAGATCAGCTTATGGATTAGACAGTAAAGAAAGTAACAATAAATAAAGTAATAAAACACAAGCCATAATGAAAAATATAAAACTCCATCAAATCAAAAGTGCCTCGATATGTGAGATGAGTTGTTGTGATTTAGGAGGGAGGCTCCAAAACAAATCATAGGCAAAATTTTGGAGGGTGGTTGTAGCCACTACAAAAAGTAGTCAACTGAAATATCTAGAATTGAAACATCAAAACCTACGAGTGAATTAATTAAAGTAACTACACTACCTTTATAAACAAAATGATCCCTACTAATGAGAATGACCCTTCCTCCTTAGTAAGGGAGTTGGTAAAATTATAGCCCATAGGCTAGCACAACAAATCATAAAATGATCCACAAAATCGCAGAAGATTGCATTAACTCTAAAATTAAAGTACAAAGATTCATGGTCTAAAAACAATAATGCCGCCCCCTACACAAGGAAGAGATATCCCTTCTTATAGGTTTATCTCCTCTATCTAATATTGGTATCATATCATCATGAACATCCATGAGAATATTTCAATTCTCAGTGTGACAAATAATAGTAACAAAAACTATTTTCTTTGACAAAAGTTACAAAAAATTATCTGCAAATAAATTTGATGCCATAATAGGTGCCTTGTTTTAGAAAGTAGCTAAAATACTAGGAATCATAATATTTTTGACCAAATCATCTGCTTTGTCAATAAAATTAAAGCTCTTGTTAGAACAATGGTCTAGGTTGACCCCACTAAGTAAGAACATATAGACCATCTCTCGAAGATAACACAAAGAATTGTGCTATCAATTAATAGAATATTAGCATTAGAATAACATCATAGCTATTGGTTTGATGTACAAACATCATGAAATCCTACAAAAAGAAATCTGCATCATTTGGAAAAAAAGAGCATTAGTGTCCTAGGTGAATAACTCATCTTGTAAGCATTCTTTCTTATCATTTTGTCAATAAAGAGTCCCAAAATAACTATCCTCTTATTAAATCCAAGAAAAAATGCATAATTTAGAGTGACATGATAATGTGACATACCTTAGTAAAAAATGTTATCAATTAAAAAATAGGATGTAGTTATGAAGGAAAAAGTGGTAAAAAAGATAAGGAAAAGAGTGGTTAAAAAGTTGTCAATTCTTGGGCCCAACATCTCCCCCAAACTAAAGCAATTGCATGTTCCCATGTAGACCCATCATTCAACCTTTAATGTGTGTTATGAGTGTGACTTAGTGGAATTATAAGCCTTTGTTGGGTCCTTAGTGATAGCCCTGAACCCCTCAAAATCAATCATATCTAGCCACCATATTTATGCATCCCCAAGCTTCAATTGAAAATAATGTTGATACTTGGGTATTGGAAGCCAAATTATAGGAAACAAGAACTTCAATCTAGGCCATTTAGTCCCATAATGTCTAATACAACTGACATACATTAGTACTCTTGAAAGGGCATGTACAAAATTTGGGCAGTAGTATTGGTCTTTATCCTTCAGCTTCTTATCCCGTCTTAATATGTTACCTTCTAGTGCATCATGCTTCATTTTCTTAATCCTTCTAGAACAGAGGTCCAAGATTCTTCTTTGAACCTCATACACTATAATCATCCTATCTGGAGACTGATGAAAGTTACCATAAGTTATAACCACTGCTGCAATAGAACCAACTTCCTCTCAGATCCATAACATCTTATTTTATTGGTTTTTTGTTACAATCTCATAGGATTATTTCCACTTTATCTTATTTTGAACAAATGAAGTAAATTCCCTTAGCTGGATTTCCCCCAAATGGGTGAGAGATTAAAACTCTTCTCTCCATAATAGTAGAACTCATGCAGGTGCAACTCACACAACAAATGTTGTTCTACAAAGTTACTCTGATTAAAAGTCTCCATAAAAGTCATGACAATGGTTATCTTATATATCATATTTTTTTTTAATCATTGTTAACTGAAGAAAAAATAAAAAAATAAAATAAAATAATAATAATTTCTCATGAATAAATAAGGGGTAGGAAGGGGAAGGCTTTCTACAGCTCAATAATTCATGTACAAGATTGTACATCTACTCATTTTCCTTTTGTATCTCCTACACGTCTTCTTGAAGTTCTTGCACTTGTTTCCATTCCTTCTTCCTTTCCTCCTTCTCTTCATACCATATAAGAATTTGGAACGTTAGATCTTCCACCAAAGCCTTCTTAAGATTGTGAATGATTTCCTTATGTTCACTTAGTGGGACTACCCCTTTCTATAGTGATAGAGATAATTGTCTCAATGTAATTAATTATGCATATAAAAATCTAGTGTCAAAATATTCATCCTTCTCAATTTTGGGTCATGTTATCTTAACCACTATTATAGTAGTATCATCAATATATTTTTGTGAATTCTCATAGGTATCTTTCTTCTTTTCTTCTTCAATTTGTACTAACACAACTATTGGTTCTTGTGTGACATAAACATCGTTGGCAAGTTTTTATGTGCCACTAAATTGGTTCTCTACGCATTGTTATTACTTAATTGTTGGTTCTCGTGTGATAGAAACATTGTTGTTAGGTTCTTATGTGCTAGCATATTACTCCATGTCTTCGCCTCAAGTTCTATATCTAATCCAATCGATACAAGCTTTGTATTTTGTATATCATCACATATATACCTAGCCTCATTAATAATCTCCCCACAAATTTCATAACACAATTTTTTAGTTTGTTTAGTTTTAGAGGGGGATGAGGATGCATTCATTATTTCAACAACATCAATGAGGGTTTCTAATCTTGAGGGTTCTTTTCTCTAAGTTTTCCTTCTTAAATTTGCAAGTTTTTTTCTTAATTCAACATTTTCTTTCTTTAAACTAGCAACTTGCTGAGACAGGGGATCAATTTTAGACGTACTGGAAGGAGGGATACCAACATTTTTCTGCTTGAGTTCCTTCTCTATCTCCTTTATGGTATGTTATTTCAGCTCCTTTGTAGTTGGTTGGTATTTTAGACGATTGAGATAGTGATACTATTACAAAATTCCTAAACCTTATTTTTTGAAATATTCCACCCACTAGCTTTTTTAATAATCATTTCTTGTTCCTTATCCTTGGGGGTTGTTCTTCTACAATAGAGCATGTTACAAATCCTAGGCTTCTTGATTGTACATTGGTTATACAAATTGGCATATTAGCATTGAGGCCCTCAACAAGGGTGTTAGCATGAGAGTCTCTAGTGTGTGTATCAATAAGAGGAATTTCAGTACCATATCTTTTACTTGATCATATCTCTTCCATCCCAACATCCTCACTTTTTTCTTTTGATTCACTTTGTAATTCTTCTTGATTAGACATTGTGGTAAATACCACCAATCATGTTTATTTTCTTCCTTGTTGTTCCAATGCATCAATAATGAAAAGCTTAATTAGCTCGCGATTGGTTATACAAGTTTTTGGATGCTTTTCCTTTGGAACAACATTGGCTATATGCTTGAACAATTCCAATAGGAATTATGCCATATTAATCAATTTCCCATTGTAGAGGTGGATCAACAGCTAGAATTGGTAGTTGAATATTATTCCAAATTGGCCTTCAAAAGTAATATACTTCTATGGGAAGTATGCTACATCCCCTCGTGGATGTTGTAATGAAGTTCATTCTACACCTTTGCCCTTATTTGTGATTTGTTCTCCTTCTTCTAGAAAAATGACCTTTACTATTTGAATCAATGCTTTCCTATCGAAATAGTGCATTCTTGTTTGAGGTAAAGTTGTTACTCTAGAAATTATTCGCAAGTGAGCTAATTTTACATGATTGTTCCAAAAACAAGTGTTGGGCGTAGGATCCCCCAAGGGAAGTTTTGGGGCTTAGAGCCCAAATTTTGGTCCAATGTTGTAATTCCAATGTAAAGACTTTGCATTTTGCGGGCACGGAGCATGTAGATTTTAAAGAGTCATAGGGTTTTCTGCCCTTATTTTGATAATGTGATGTCGGTTGTAGAAGATCTACCCATGGTCCGTGGACGATGGAATTGTATAAATAGAGCTAAGCTCTAAATAGATAGAAAAAAATAAATTAGGAGACAATGTCTAAGCAATGAAGATGTATGCGAGATAGCTTTGAAGTGTAAGTCTAATTTTTGGGTCATAGCATAGGTAGAGGCTCTGCTGCTGAGTGTGCAAGGCAAGTCGAGTCTAAAATCATCTGGAAGTATTAATCAAGAGAATTTCTCTATCATTTCTGCATAATTATTTCCTATTTATGCATTTGTTATATCGGATATGAATTTCACTTCTAATGCTTATATGATGCATGAATGTGTATAGTTGTATTGGTTAACAATTCTTATCTAAAAGAGAGAGCTCTCTGACTGAACCCTAGAAACCACCATGGAATCTCAAGTGCTCACATATGCACCGCACCTCAATCATGGAGGATGGGAGGCAATGCACAGGAACAATGACGGCGAAGAAGTTAAGCCCATCACAAAGTTGGCCAAAGCACAACAACGCTAGTGATTCGTAGCTGAACTAATTTCTCTAAGCAACAAATACGACGAGAGGAGGAATGGAGACAACGAAAATGCTAGATCTGCAGGCAAATACAATATTGGATCTGAGGCTTGGGACAATTTGTCCTACATGTACTTGCTCTACAAATCAGAATCTGATAGCGCAAACCCTGAAAGGCTTCTGCAAGGACTTGGATTGATCTCTCTCACCACGGAAGGGCATATTAATCACAGATCTATTTAGGATCCAACAAATCTGGCACACAACAGACCGAACAACCTGTATCAAACCCAGATCGGGAAGCATGTTCACCAAAAGCCTCTGTTTTTCCTTGGATCACAGCATGCAGCTCAGATCCAGGGGCATGCAGCTACCAAGATACCCCTCCGGGTTGAAATACAGGCCCAACGCGTAGAAGAAGACCATAATGGAAAGAAGAATGGGTGTATAAAACTCAAATCTTCCACTGAACAAGTAGATCTGGCAATCAACAAACAAAACAATCTACACCAAGCCCAGATCTGGAGGCCTCCTCATAAAGGTCTCCTCTCCACCCTAGATCATAACCTCATATCATATATTAGAGCTAGCAACAGAGAGATGCGATGATTGTGCAGGAACAGGAAAATACCCCAACATTAGAGCCTGAAGAATCTGCTCCTGAAATGCTCGAAGGCAAACAAAGTACCCTCTTTATCCGATCCATGGAAGGGAACACAGTATGCATCAAGATAGGGAGATGGGAGGAGGTAAAAACACTTAAACAAAGGGTACAAGAAAGGATTGGAATCCCACCATGCAAACAACTCTTGATCTACACAGGAAAAGTTTTGCAGGAGGAGCGCAAGCTAAAAGAATACAACATAGGCAATGATTCAACCATCTGTCTTAGCACAAGACTCCGCAGAGGCTATCCTGGCACAAGCTCAAAAGGACCTGTTTCCTTTAAAGATGCAGTAAAAGGGAAGATGGAATCTCAAGCTAAAATAGAAGAGCAAGCTATAACCCTTGGGGCCTACATCATCGAGTAGACAACTCAGAACCCTACATTAACAATCACTGTACTAGAGGTAAATGAAATACATGTTGATTATTTATCTAAAGTAGTGATATGCAGGTTTAATGGTTTTTGGCCCAAACTGGAAGCCCTTCGTCAATGGATTTATTCCATATGGACAAAAAATTGCAAGCTCCATATTTGTTCAAAAGGGTTTTTTATTGTCAAATACGACATAGTAAAGGACAAGGAATATGCAATGAACGAGGGACCATGGTTTTGGGGTAATGTTGGCCTTTTTATGACATCTTGGTTCCCGAAATTTTACCCAAACACCATGGTGGTTTCCAAAATGCCAGTGTGGGTAAAATTATATAATTTACCTCTACACTTTTGGCACTTCAAAGTATTACAAGGCATCGGAAACACCTTGGGGAAATTCTTATAAGCAGACAATGAGCGCCTATCCAAGGATATCTATACATTTGCTAGGATTTGTGTGGAGGTTGATCTCAATTAAGGATTACTAAATCACATCCTCTTACTCATCAACGAAAAGCAATGGGCCTAGCCACTTGATTATGAAAACACTGCCTTCCGATGCCACGTATGTCATCAAACTGGTCATCTACAAGGTGTGTGCCCACAAAACAAAAAATATAGGAAAAGAAGATAGCCACCAAAGCAGAAAGGCTGGTAGTTTTCAGCCACATGGGCAGATGACATAGAAGAGGGAAAAAACACAGAAACCACCAATATGTTTCAAGAAGCAGAATATCCAGGAAATAATCTAGAATTCAGCAAAAAAAGCATTCCACACAACCTACAGAATGAGGAAAATCAAATTGAATATGCAATAGATCCAAAGACAACCAATCCACAACAACAATGTGAGAATCTCACCCCAGGGCAAGAAATTGGAGGCAGCAAGAGAGCATACTCCATAGAAAGCTTAGATTCTGAAAAAGAAATCTCGGTTGTCACAAACGAAGCACAAATGATTATTGTAACAGCCATGCCCAACAATGAAGGTTGGCAGAAAGTGGAAAAGAAGAAAGGTAGGAAAGCATAGATAGACAGTAGTTTCTTTTTAGATCTTGTCTCCAGCGGGACAAGTTTTGATAAAGCATATGTTGTTTCAGCATCGACAAAATGTAATTTTACTCAATTATGAACAAAATTGCGATTTTTCCATGGGAAAAAAAAAGTTGTATTGGTTAAGTGAACGCAAGTAAGAACATCTATTTACGTGAAGCTAACTAAGATCTGTAATAAGATAAGTAATATACTTAGCCTAGTTTGGGAGATATCGCATTTCGCTGCCCTAGCAGCATGAAAGGACTTCAACCCCTAGTTAGGACTATGCAAAAGCTGATTGTAACATATCACAAATGTACTTAAGGGTGGAATAGAGCGCAAAGTGGCATGCGCGAAGGCATGTATAGTTGGAACAAACTGACATCACAACCATCTCAAGGGTGCGGAAACTTGGTTCCAACATCCTCCCATACTGCTTCGGGTGAGACTTCAGTCTGCACTCCGTGGGATAATGCCAAAAGGGCCAGTAGTATAGGGATTTGTTTGGCTAACTAACATTGAACTTGGGTCAAGCCCCGATAAGCCAACAAATGGTTCCATTGTCGGGACCAGAATATGCATAAGAGATGTGTGATTTCGTATCATTAGAATCCAACTAAGAAGGAAATCAAAGGCTAGTTGGATAGAAGTATTCACGAGTTCGTGGCACAGGAGAGCAGAAACCCACAATTGTCAAAATAACAGTGGCTAGACAGCTACTTGTATATGGAGACCCACGAAATATTTTTCACGTCCTTCCCTACTGAGCTATAAAAGTGGATCGTGAAGCTAGCAAATAGCCAAGGAAAGTGGAAGCTTGACGGTCCTATTGTGTGGACCCCAGAGCTAGTGTAAAGGTTGGAAGCATTGGAGGATAAGATCGCGTGCACCGTCGATCATTGGCTCGATCATATTTTAGGAGGATTTGTTACTGATTTCGCGGTCAACACCTCAATCAGCTATAGTGAGGAAGAGTGACGCTTTCTCAAAGGACCATTGGGTAAGTACATAAGGTATTTGAATACTTGGATTAATATGTTGTTGTGCGAAAAGCAGGTTATGCAGTTACCTTGATGTTCAAGGCTACGTGAAGCAGAAAGGTTTACAGGAACAAAGGAAATAAGGGTCCAGAAAATAGCCCCTTGATTTCACCTCCACGAGGGGACGAGGAAGAGCTCATGAAGGTCTCTCTGTGAAGTGTTATTCATCTGATAAGACAAAGAATTCTGTGAATCCCACCTCCACCCACACCGCCACCAGATTCACCGCCACCACCTCCATTTTCACTCGTACCAACTCCACCACCACCACCACAATTCAGTATGGCAAACACAGTGAAGTTGCCTTTGTTCAAAGGCTTGGGAAATGAGGATCCAAACCAATTTTGGTTCATGGTTAAGGCTATATGGGATGATCAAGGTGTTACAAATGACCATATAAAGAAAGCAACACTGGTTAGCACCCTGCAAGATCGCGTGCTGACTTGGTATATTAAGTACTCCAAAAATAACTTGAATGCGAGAGTAGTGGACAGAGAAGCAGCAATGAATAGGGAATTTAGCAAGCCTAAATTTGAAGTGCAGTCGATTATTGGATTCAAAAAAATCATGATGCTACCAGGTGAGATGTCTTGGGAACTAGATCAGAGGCTAAAATGTATGATTCGCGAAGCCAATATGAATTTGAGAGACGGACATCATCGCGAGTGGCTTGTAGCTTTGCTACTACCACACTTAAGAAGTGCGTTGTTGCAACATAAGATAAAAACGCAGGTAGAGGCCCTAGAGATTGCCATGAGACTACATGAGACCCTGACGCAAGATCCTCATTTAGGAGTTCAACAAATTTATGCACAGCTGAAGAATTTGTGCCTTGAGATGCAAAGCTTGAAGCAAGATAGGGTGGTTCAGCCAGAATTACGTGAAGAAGTATGGTGCGTGAAATGCAAGAGTTAGGGTCATGACAAAGACCACTTCTTGGTCTTTACAAATTACCTTGCAGGAGGAGGATCGATGCCTTTAAGTCAAGAAGCTTAAGCAAGACCTAGCGCAATGCCTGCTTTGTGGCGTGCTATCTGTTAAATAGCAGGAAAGCATGACATGGATAACTGCCACTTGTTACAAAAGTATGCACGAACTCTGCAACAGTTGTTCTGTAACTTTTATAGGTCGATGTGACATGAAGAGCATACTTGTAGGAGCTATGAATTGGTGATGGATAGAACTCCCACCTATAGAGTTCAGGCCGAAACACGACCCCTTGACCAGAATGTAGGAATGGCACGAATAGGATTTCAGGGGCATAGACAAGGTCGAGGCTGAGGAGGACCTAGTAGAGATCACGAACATTTGATTTGCTACAATTCTGGATGGTCAGGACACTATACTCACGATTGAATTAATCCAATGCGCCCGTCGTGCAAGTATTGCACGATATTTGATCACGAGACAAAAGATTGTCCTACACTGATAGTTAGGATACGTGACAAAGGCGTGCTACCACCTACCCCGACTTAGAACCTGCAGATGATGAGGTCTGAGTCACACAAGGAATATCCAAACATTAACATGGGGCTCCAAAATGGAATTGCGATGGAAGATGACAAAGGAAAATAGACAGAAGACAGTACATGGGTTCACAAAGCCCCGACGAAGGAAGTCGAGTTTGATTTGGAGCATGCTTGAGAAACATTCATGGAAGATAAGAAGAGATTCACTGAGGCCTCCACTACAGGAAGCAAAGGTAAACTAGAGCTAGAGATGGAACCCTCTATGTTGACAACATTCCTTGAAACCTGTGTGAAGTTACTGCGCGATAGTAAGGCTGTGAAAGGGTTATAGGAATTTATCAATAAGTGTGCTAGGACTATGCTAGGTGAACTGCACGTAGTCTACAAGATCGGAAAACATAAGACAAGAACGGGACGGGAACTAAGACTCACTGTGTAGATTGGAGAATACAAAATGGATCAAGTCATCCTAGATTTGGGATCGGATGTGAATGCTCTACCAAAACAAACATGGGAGTGAATGGGGAGACCTACACTGCAATGGTCTCCAATTTAGCTAAGGATGGAAAATCAGGATAAAATCATACCCATGGGATATTGAGGGAGCAAGTGCCTGAAAGATTTCAAAGAGATAGAGATTGTTGACGACAGCAACCCTTATCCCATGCTCCTGGGAATTGACTGGGCCACTGGCATGAACAGGGTAATTAATCTGAAGAAGTGAAAAATGATCTTTGAGAAGAAATCACTACACATAATAATACCCCTGGACCCTGCTAAAGGATCACACTATACGAAGCCAGTCTGCGACTATGAGAGTGATGATGATCTGGAATACATCTATAAAATAACAGCGTGAGACCAAGACTGGTTAAATCCCACAATGGATGGGTTGATTACATGGGAGCACGAGAGCTCCTACACTTCATACTCAGACAAGGAAATAGAACATTGGCAGAATCGGTTACATGAAGTAACTACGTTGAATTGCAATATGATGACCCAGTCGCTGAGCTGCGTGTTGACGAAAGTAAGAGATCTACCTACCTATGATGGTCTAAATGAGGTAGATACCTTCTTGGATGCATTTGAAAGGAAGGTTCTGGAAAGAAAAGCTTCTAGGCCTTAGACTAGGTACTGTGCCCTACGCCCGCGAGTTGGTGGGGTACTCACAAAGGAAGCTTTGATGATTCGCGCGAATGTAGGAGAATGATGCGAGTACGATTTGGGAAACCTAAGATGGGACTGATAGATAAGTTTGATGGATAGAATTTTCCACGCACATGGATGCCGACCTATGACAACAAGCTCCAACCTAAGCAAATGCACATGTACTCCACGCTAAAGTACCTGGTCAATAACCTTGTGTTGGGGGAGCAAATTTGCAAATGGCTCCTATTGTTCCAAGAATATGATTTTGAGGTTGTTATGAAGCCCACTAGTTTAGAGGAAGGATAACTTGACATGCAACTCTTTGTTGTGCATGTAGTGGATGGAAATTTCGAAGATATAATACACTTTCTAACAATTGGAACTACGCCAAAAGGATACTCTGTCCAGCAAAAGAAGGAATTAGTGGTGCACATGGTAGATTTTTGTGTCATTTCTAGGCATCTATATAAGATGGGGAATAACAAGATACTGTGAAGGTATGTACCTGAGTTTGAACGAAGTAGCATCCTCGCAGACACTCATGAGGGTGCTGCGAGAGAACATTATGCAGGAAGAGAAACTGCACGTAAGATTCTATGTGCAGGGTTGTGGTGGCCAACCCTTCATCAGGATTCAAAAGCATATTGCAAGGCATGTGATGTATGTCAAAGAATAGGTAAGCCATCCCAGAGGGATGAAATACCTTTCAATCCACAAACGACGTTGCAACTACTACCACACTTAAGGAGTGCGTTGTCGCAACACAAGATAAAAATGTAGGTAGAGGCCCTAGAGATTGCCATGAGACTACATGAGACCCCGATGCAAGATCCTAATTTAGGAGTTTAGCAAATCTATGTACAATTGAAGAATATGTGCCTTGAGATGTAAAGCTTGAAGAAAGATAGGGTGGTTTGGCTAGAATTACGCGAAGAAATATGGTGCGTGAAATGCAAGAGTTAGGGTCATGACAAAGACCACTTCTCAGTCTTTACAAATTACCTTGCAGGAGGAGGATCGATGCCTTTAAGTCAGGAAGCTTAAGCAGGACCTAGCGCGATGCCTTCTTTGTGGTGTGCTATTTGTTAAATAGCAAGAAAGCATGCCACAGATAACTACCACTTGTTACAAATGCATGCATGAACTCCGCAACAGTTGTTATGTAACTTTTGTAGGTCGGTGGGACATGAAGAGTGTACCTATAGGAGCTATGAATTGATGATGGATAGAACTCCCACCTATAGAGTTCAGGCCGAAACATGACCCCTTGACCAGAATGCAAGAATGGCACGGACAAGATTTCAGGGCTGTGGACGAGGCCGAGGCTGAGGAGGACCTGGTAGAGGTCGCGAACATTTGATTTTTTGCAATTATGGATGGTCAGGACACTATATTCGTGATTGCATTAATCCAACATGCCGATCGTGCAAGTATTGCACGATATTTGATCATGAGATAGAAGATTGTCCTACACTAATAGCTAGGATATGTGACAAAGGAGTGCTACCACCTCCCCCGATTCAGAACCTATAGATGATGAGGTCTGAGTCGTGCAAGGAATATCCAAACATTAACATGGTGCTCCGAAACGAATCGTGACGGAAGGTGATAAAGGAAAATAACCGGAAGACAGTACATGGGTTCACAAAGCCCCGACAAAGGAAATCGAGTTTGATTTGGAGTGCTCTTGAGAAACATTCATGGAAGCTAAGAAGAGCTTCGCTGAGGCCTCCACTTCAGGAAGCAAAGGTAAACTAGAGCCGGAGATGGAACCCTATATGTTCACAACATTCCTTGAAACCTATGTGAAGTTACTGCGCAACAGTAAGGTTGTGAAAGGGTTACAAGAACTTATCAATAGGTGTGTTGGGACTGTGCCAGGTGAACTGCACATAGTCCGCAAGATTGGAAAACATAAGACAAGAACGGGACGGGAACTGAGACTCACCATGTAGATTGGAGAATACAAAATGGATCAAGTCATCCTAGATTTGGGATTGGATGTGAATGCTCTACCGAAACAAACATGGGAGCAAATGGGGAGACCTTCACTACAATGGTCTCCAATTTAGCTAAGGATGGCGAATCAGGAGAAAATCATACCCATGGGATATTGAGGGAGCAAGTGCACCGACATATTTCGAAGTGATAGAGATTGTTGATGACAACAACCCAGATTTCAAAGTGATAGAGATTGTTGATGACAACAACCCTTACCCCATGCTCCTGGGAATTGGCTGGGCCACTGACATGAATAGGGTAATCAATCTGAAGAAGTGAAAAATGATCTTTTAGAAGAAATCACTACACATAATAACACCCCTGGACCCTGCTAAAGGATCACATTATACGAAGCCAATCCGCGACTATGAGAGCGATGATGATCTGGACTACATCTATAAAATAACAGTGTGAGACCAAGACTTGGTAAATCCCACAGTGGATGGGTGGATTACATGGGAGCGCGAGAGCTCCTACACTTTAGACTCAAACAAGGAAATAGAACACTGGCAGAACCAGTTACATGAAGTAACTACGTTGAATTGCAATATGATGACTCGGTCGCTGCACTGTGTGTTGACAGAAGTAAGAGATCTACCTACTTATGATGGCCTAAATGAAGTAGATACCTTCTTGGATGCATTTGAAAGGAAGGTTTTGGAAAAGAAAAGCTTCTAGAACTTAGACTAGGTACTGTGCCCTACGCCCGCGAGATGGTGGGGTACTCACAAAGGAAGCTTTGATGATTCGTGCGAATACGATTTGGGAATCCTAAGATGGGACTAACAGACAAGTTTGATGGACAAAATTTTCCACGCACATGGATGCCAACCTATGACAACAAGCCCCAACCTAAGCAAATGCACATGTACTCCATGCTAAAGTACTTGGTCAATAAGCTTGTGTTGGGGGAGCGAATTTGTAGATGGCTCCTATTGTTCCAAGAATATGATTTTGAGGTTTTTATGAAGCCTACTAGTTTGGAGGAAGGATTACTTGACATGCAACTCTTTGTTGTGCACGTAGCAGATGGAAATTTCGAAGATATAATACACTTTCTAACAATTGGAACTGCGCCGAAAGGATACTTTGTCCAGCAAAAGAAGGAATTAGTGGTGCGCATGGTAGATTTTTGTGTCATTGCTAGGCATCTATACAAGATGGGGAATAACAAGATACTGCAAAGGTATGTACCTAAGTTTGAACGAAGCAGCATCCTCGCGGACACTCATGGGGGTGCTGCGAGAGAACATTATGTAGGAAGAGCAACAACACATAAGATTCTACGCGTAGGGTTGTGATGGCCAACCCTTCATCAGGATTCAAAAGCATATTGCAAGGCGTGTGATGTATGTCAAAGAATAGGTAAGCCATCACAGAGGGATGAAATGCCTTTCAATCCACAAACGATGTTGCAACCTTTCGAAAAGCGGGCAATAGATTTTGTAGGACCTATTCAGCCTCAAGGGAATATAGGCACGAGGTATATTATCACTGCGACAGAGTATTTGAATCATTGGGCAGAAGTGGATCCAGTGAAAGATTGCATGGGCACGACTGCCGCAAAGTTTCTATTTGATCATATACTGACGCGATTTGGATGCCCAAATATTTTGATGAGTGATCAGGGTACACACTTCCTGAATGAAATAATTAGCGCACTAATGGAGGAATTCCAGGTGTATCACCAGAAGATCACACATTATCACCCACAGTCTAATGGGACAGTATAAGTGTTCAACAAAGTACTGGAAACCATGTTGACCAAGGTCTCCAATGCGGAGTGAAGTGATTGGGATCTACGTATATCTGCAATGCTATGGGCTTATTGAACGACATGCAAGAAGCTAATAGGATAGACACCTTTTAGGCCTGTCTATGGAGTGGAAGCCATAATGCCTATGGAATACATCGTGCCTAGTCTACACATAGCAATGATCACAGGTATGATGGATCACCGAACCCTGGAAAAGAGGCTTGCACAGCTGGATGAGCTTGAAGAAGAACAATTTTTGGCTAGATTTGACCAGAAAATCCAAAAGCAACGCGAAAAGGCATGGAATGACCAAAATATTAAGTTGCGCACCTTTAAGGTGAATGACTTGGTGTTGTTTTATGATAGTAAGTTTGATAAATTTGTAGGGAAACTCAAAATGCATTGGCTGGGGTCGTATGTTATTAAGGAGATTATCGACGGTGGCGCGGTCCAGCTGGTTAAGTTAATTGGAGATCCCTTCCCAAGAAAAGTGAATGGTAGTCATCTGAAGCCATACACAGGTAGCCTCACTAGCTGACAAAAGCACAATCTTAGTGCTCTAGGCAGCTAAAAGGAGGTGCGGGACTATAAACTACATTTCCCAGGAGCTGCATGATGTCAGGACTACGCGAAGCAACGAAGTGTCACAAGGTCCGTGATAGTAAGAAGATAGCTACACTAGCGTGCAGGTCGATCAGAAAGTGATCGTTAAAGTCATTATTCACGATTTGATGGTTGGTTTCAAGCCAAATGGAGCAGGCGGCAGGCATTTAAGGCGAACTTTATGGGATAGATTCTTGAAAATCTACCACCAATCTAGCATTAATGGACCAAATGTGGGGGGAATGATCAAATTAAAATTCAAAAGGCGCTATAAATTACAAGTGGCTATCCAGTGAAAAACACTTGGCAATTTGAGAACTGAGTTGTTGTGCACTCAAGTATTCATGAACTGAGACTTATTCAAGACTCTTAGAGAGAATTCGTTGTTTGAACAATTACCAGAGACACTAAAAGAATTGTGGAATAGCACTATGTCAACACCCAAAGAAGCGATGGATACAGGAGTAGTGAACACCGAGGAAGCCACGCAGGAAATTGCGGAAGTAGAAGCCCCAAAGAGCGCTGGAATAATTGTTGAGGTCCCTAAATCACCGCAAACACTGAGACCCAAGAAGGATAAACAGGCCATGATCCCGATTCACGTCTCTCCTCGAAATCCACTGAGGCCCAAGCTCCCATTGCAAGAAAAGGGGAAGGCCATTAATCTGGAGGCCGATGAGGAGGAAGAGTTTGAAGAAATCCTGGTGGAGGAGGAGGATGTAAAGATGGACATTGAAACCCAGGGTGCGAACCTTATTAAATGGTTACTTGAATATGTTCCTACGCAAAAGGGTAAGGCCAAGGTTCCAAAGGATATAGATGAGAGCAAGAGCTCTCTATAAACCCTGTTGCTCCCGGATGATATTGTGTTTGAGGGACCTCACTTGGGGCAGGTTCTTGTGTTGAAATTTGAAGATGGGACCACGCAGATGATTGCCCTTACACAAAGGCTTGCATGAATGCAGCAGGAAAAGGCGCTCAAGGAACATGTGGATGCCGCTCGATACAAATAAGCGGTCTTGAAAGCACACCTACATCCATGGTCGACGAGGCTTATATAATTACAACCTCCATTGAAGCGAAGCTTGTGCAACTGCAGGCAACTTAGGAGAGGATTTAGGGCAACAATTCAATAGTAGCGGTCACCGAACAGTGTGTGGAGGAAGTCCAATAGGAAGCCACTCAGTGCGTTGTCGAACTTGCAGCGATCCAAACAGAGCTAGGAGGTATTCGTGCTAAGATCTCCACACCTGCAAAGTGACTGGAGGGCTAGTCATGATGTTTGTGTTGGGGGCCTGTTGGGTGTGGGATCACCCAAGGGTAGTTTTGGGGCTTAGAGCCCGTATTTTGGTCCAATGTTGTTCTTCCAGTGTCAAGACTCCACATTTTGTGGGCGCAGAGCACGTAGATGTTAAAGAGTCGTAGGGGTTGCCTACCCTTATTTTGATAATGTAATGTCGGTTGTAAAAGATCTACTCATGGTCCAAAGAACATGGAATTGTATAAATAGAGCTAAGCTCTAAGTATATAGAAAAAAATCAATTAGGAGACAAATGTCTAAGCAATGAAGATGTATGTGAAATAGCTCTGAAGTGTAAGTCTAAGTTTTGGGTTGTAGTGTAGGTAGAGGCTCTGCAGCTGAGTGTGCACAAGCCTAGTAGTCTACAGCTGACCGCAAGGATCACTGCAGCTAAGTGTGCAGGGCGAGTTGAGTCTATAATCATCTGGAAGTATTAATAAAGAGAAGTTCTCTATCATTTATGTGTAATTATTTCCTGTTTATGCATCTGTTATATCGGGTATGAATTTCACTTCTAATGCTTATATGATGCGCGAATGTGTATAATTGTATTGGTTAAGTGAACACAAGTAAGAACATCTGTTTACGCAAAGCTAAATAAGATTTGTAATAAGATAAGTACGATACTTAGCCTAGTTTAGGAGATATCACAGTTTGGTACTCTAGCAGTGTGAAAGGACTTCAGCCCCTGGTTAGGATTGCACGAAAGCCAATTGTAACATATCACGAAGGTACTAAAGGGTGGAACACAACACGAAGCGACTTGGGTGAAGGTAAGTATAGTTGGAATAAACTGGCATCACAACCATCTCAAGGGTGCAGAAACTTGGTTCCAGCATCCCCCCATACTGCTTCGGGTAAGACTTGAGTCCGCACTTCGTGGGCTGATGCCGAAAGGGACAATAGTGTAGGGATTTATTTGGCTAACTAACGCTGAACCTAGGTCAGGCCCCCATAAGCCAACAAAAAGATTTGCCAATTTCACTTTTTTTGAAAAATGATTCACCCAAATTTTACAATATAAAATTATTTTACCTTCAAAATCACCAACATTATATAGAAAGTATATATAAAATCATTATAAATTTGAATAATTTTATAAATACATCAATAAACATTTTATAGTTTGCATATTAGGGACTTGTGAGATTCACCAATATTTTTAAACTTCAATATAATTTTCCATCCTTAAAATTTTCCCTGCAATCGAGCTCTATTCTATTAATTTTTGTGCAAATTGTAGAGTAATGGCTTCATTAAATCCCCTCAATTTATCAAAGTACACTAGCCACCTTTCATTTTGAAAATCCTTTAAACTCGCAGGTGATTATGTATTGAATTAGTTGAGTTTGGACCATGACGCACATCATCTATGAAGATGCTTTTATGTAGATACAAGCATTATTTTAGTGTCGATAGATGCATGCAATTGATTTTTGTGAGAAGATTGTTAAGTTTTCAAAACTTTGCAACGTTGGTTATAGAAGGATGTTATAGTTGGTATGCTAGGGGTCATAACTAGAAAGTAATATTGCAATAAAAGGATGAATTACGAGAGGTTTGATTAGAGTAATGGAAATAAAAAAGGTAATAAATGGTGGCATTGGGAGTGATGATGCATATATTGAGAATGATAGTGTGGCATGCCAAGCCATGATATACATAATCATACATTAGTATGATATAGCCCACACCCCTCCAAACAAATTGAAGTGGAGATTATCCTCATACATCGTGGTAGGTGGGTCATGTCACATGAATTGTAGTGATGCAAGCAAGTGAAAGATATATATACTTGTCGAGCACTTACTAGATTTTTTGTCCTAGTCGTTCGTTCATGACGATACTGATTTAGAAAGAGGTACACTGCTGACAAAGTTTGTGGAAAATGTCCTTAGTGGGTCCCTTTGGTAGAATTTAACTGTAGATTTGTAGTAGAAGTAACAACAATACTTAGTAACAATGGATGGAAATGAAAATACTCTTCAGTATCAACATCCAGTGTAATGACAATGATTGTAACAAAAAATGTGTAGCAACACCATAAAATCTATAGTTGTTACATTAAAAAATATTGCAAGAAAGAATATAATGCAAAAAAGGTATCAACTACCAAAAATCTATTTTTCAACTGACACATGTCTAAACGAACCAAAGAGGGGTTTTCACCATTAAATTTATTTATTTATTTATTATTATCATTATTAATTTTGAATTTTGAACAAGTAGAAAATGAATTAGGCAGTTGGTGGCACAAGAAGTTGCTCCCTTGCCCCAACAATCTCAATATTTGAATATGAGAAATGTGAGAAAATGAATCTTTAGAAAGTGGTTTGTGATACAATAGAATATTGTGTCCATTCATGAGTAAAGATTTTTGTGATCCATTAGATAGTTTTCAACTTAATAGTCCCATTGTCAAAGACTATGTCCACTTCACAAGGACCTAGCCACCTGGTGCAAAGATTTTAAACCTGAAATCATATAGTAGCAGCCAATAACCTTTTTTAAACACCTTATTTATAAACCTATCATGTTACTTAGTGTGTTGTTGTTGAATGATAACAGTGCATTTTATGGTTACCAAACACATTTCACCCAATTCATTGAGTTGGTCCAAGTGGTGTCTTTGTGCCATATTCAAATCCAATTCATTTCTACAGTAGTCCTAAGTGTTGGATATCAAACTCAATAGGAAAAATAAGAATCATGCCATACACAAGCTCATATGGAGAGACGTTCGTGGTGTTCCTCCATGTAGTTCTATAGGCCTAAAGTGCATCTGTAAGTATCTTAGCCTAATCTGAATTGTAACTAGCCATAGTCTTTGTAAGAATAGTCTCAATCACTTTTTTGGTACTCTCCACCTATCCATTAACTTGCAATTGGTAAGGTGAGGTGATCCTATGATGAATCATGTACTTCATGATATTTTTAATCAGTTGTGAAGTAAATTATGGCCCTCCATCTATGACTATCTCTCTTGGCACTCCATAACGAACAATGATGTAATCAAACAAGAAGTATAAGATAACTTTCTTAGTAACCTTAGTGAGTGCTTTCGATTTGACAAACTTGGTAACATAATATGTATAAACTAAAATGTAACAATTTTGATGAGACAGGGGATTGATATATGCCACAAAGTTAATAGCTCATCTCTCAAATGACTTGATAAGCAAATGATTATGTAATGGCATCTCATATGATCGGATAGATTGGCTCATCCTTTGGAAACTTTCACACTTGTGTACATATTTTAATATTGGAATATGGTAGTCTAAACTTAGCCCATATGAAGTTCTTTATGACATGTCCTCTTATCAATAAAGTGTCCACCACAAGGATCATCATGGAAATCCTTTAACATTTCATAGATTTCATCTTCCCTCACACATTGTTGGATTTCATGATCTGGTCCTATGTGAGAGAGATAGCCATCCACCCAAGAATATTAGGCACTTTGTTGACTAATTTTCCATTTTTCTCTAGGATAAAGGTGGTTTGGAAGTATTCTTGCAACAAGATAGTTAGTGATATTGACATACTGCTACGAGTGACTAGATACTACAAAAAGATATTCATCTAGAAAAGAGCCCTCGACATGTAAAATATCATTGTTGTCGGTAAGTCTAGAAGGAAGTCGGAAACAACATTATCCTTTTTAGGCTTTTCCACAATGGTGATATCAAATTCTTGTAGTAAAAGCAAACCCGTATTGACTCTACCATTGGTAACTAGCTTATTCATTAAGAATCGAATGTCAGAGTGGTTAGTATGTACAAAAAATAGATAGCCTATAATATAATGACAAAACCTATTGAGATCATGTACAACAATAAGAAACTCCTTTTCAGTTACCATATCGTTCAATTTCGCAAGGGTTAAGTTCTTGTTAATGTAGTAGATGATGTAAGTTTTTAATTCTTCTTGTTGTCCCAACATAACTCAAATAGTGATGTCAAAGGCACCTATGGAAATATGTAATGGTAAGGTCCAATTGGGTCCATGTAAAAGAAGAGCTTTCGATACAAACCTTTTTAGACCTACAAAAGCAACTTTATATTTATCAATTTATATAAATTATGCATCCTTCAAAAGTAATATAAAAAATGGAGATGTAAGATTAATTTTTTTCTATAAAATGCCTATAATAACCTACATGCCCTAGAAAGTTGTGTACCACTTTTTGTGTTCTTGGATTAGGAATTTTTTAGATTACCTCAATTTTCACTAGATCAACTTGTATTCCTACAGAAGAAAGATATTAATGTCCCAACACAATTGCTTCATTCATCATATGGAATTTTTTCATGCTCAAATAAAGGTTTGTTTTCTTACATCATTCTAACACTTTCTCAAGATTAACTAACGCTACATCAAATTCATCACCATATGGTGTAAAATCATCCATAAAAATCTCTAGACCATTATTAACCAGGTTTGAAAATATTCCCAAAATAACTCACTAAAAGGTAATTGGTGCACTACATAGTCCAAAAGGAAGGATTTGGTATGCAAACACACCCCAGGGGAAAGTGAAGTGGTTTTATCCTAGTCTTTTGGGGAAATCTAGATCTAATTATAACCATTAAATCTATCAAGAAATGAAAAGAATTTCTTATTAGCAAGTGTATTGAGGAACTGATCAATAAAAGGTAACAAAAAGTGGTCCATTTGTGTGGCCTTATTGAGATCCATGTAATCAACACAAATTCTCCATTTTCTAGTATTTTAAGGCATAATGACCAGTCGAGACACCCACTAGCTATTAAGTATTGGGAAGATGAGATTAGCATTTAATAATTTTTGAAGTTCTTGGTTTGGATGGAGGACAGAGGATGAGGTTTTTTGTAGTATTTCCGTCAATTATCATCATAAAATCTAATTTGCAACTAATGAATGCATTTGAAATGGCTAACCATGGTTTTTCCAAGACCAGAGGGTGTCATTCTAAGCATGTATTGGGTTGCAACACTAGGAAATCAGTGAGATACTTCCAAGAGTCCACAAACATAACAACATACTTTATAATTACCCCAAGTCAAATCTTGGATTGATCAGATAGCTCCATCATGATAGGGTTTGGTCTTATATTCGTGAATCCGAGAAACTCAAAGGTTTATCTAGTCATCATGTTATTGTAACACCCAGATTAACGAATATATTTGGAATATCTATTTTTCAAATTTGAACGGTTATTATTGGATTGCCAATATCATCATGTTTTGTGGAAAAAATATCACCCAACATTAGTTCTAATAGTTTTTCCACCACATGGACAGTGGGAGGATCTCAGGGCTTCCTACCAGGTTTCCTAACACAAAGTTCCTGTATTGCTTTCACATATATTAGAACATATCTAATCGCTTGAAGTAATGGAATTCAGATGTACATATTTCTCGAATACTTTGGAAAATTAGAATCAAGTGGTGGAGTAGATTTATCTATAGTCAATCTATTTGGGTAAGGTGGATTCAAAGGAGTTTCAATGGTAACAACAACATCACCTATTACAGAAGGTTCAACAATAACAAAAGTGTTAACTATTGCATGAGTTTTAACAGTAACAATAACATAGGTTGTTACAATGGTCTCAATATTAATGGTGACATTAGTTGTGACAAAAGTCTCAACATGTTTTCCATTTGAAAGTTCTTGGATTGGAGTTTATTCCCTAGGTGATTTTCTTCTTAATGTTCTATGATAATAGGGGAAACTATTGAATTTACTATCCTCCTTAACTGGAAGTGTACTTCATTACATCTAATGAGGGAGACATAATAAGCAAGAAAAATGGACATTTCAACTTGCTGCACTTCCTTATTATTTGTATTTTGGTTAGTTTGGATATGTAGCTAGGGTTGTAGAGGAGGGTTACTTGGTGGTGCATTAGAAGGAAGTTGCAACTATTGTTATTGCATGGGTAACTGTACAATAAATTGTCTTGGAAATAGGTTCTACTCCATCCTTGAGGCCTTGAAAATGTTTGATTCAGGGGAAAGGGCCACTAGGGCCAAGGTGTGGGGTATTGAATTAGAAGGGGGTTAGGAAACTACCAAGGAATTTTTAATTACTACATTTTTTTAGGAAACTTCTAAGGATTACACATATTAATTCAAGTATTGAAAGAAGATGATGGTTCTTGAGCCATACCTAGTAGTCAAATGTGTGATGACTTCTTAGAGCCAATAAAATATGTCACATTAGTCTCTTCACTTGATTCCTTGAAAATCTCTTTTAACCCTATCAAAGATGCACAATTTTATGTTGAATGATACTACTCACAAATGTTACATATTTCCACATTATTGAGTGGGCACCCTAATAATATGGTTCTTCTTCCTACAATTGGGGAAGAATACTGAAAGAGATTTCTCAGTTTCATCCTACTTATGTCTCATCTGTAATATATCTAATTGAGAATATAGATGAGTGATAATATAAATTTTAAAGTTTTAAAATAAATTATTGCAATTTTCCCTCTTTACTCTTCCATTGGCTGATTTATATACTCTATCAGAAGAATCTCGTGTTAAAGTTCTACTCCTTGATGATCCTCTTGAGCTCCTTAAACATAGTGCAACTATGTCATCATAGGGCTCCTTTGATACGCCCCCTTTTCCCATGAGCCTAAACATGTCCAAATAATCATCCCTCATTCCCTGGATCATAATTGTGTTTAAGATATCTTTATCCAAATCATTATGCTTAGAGCTCTCTAAATTGTATTAGAGGCACTCAATATAAAGTTCCAACCTCTCATCCTCCTTCTAGGGCATTATAAAAGGTTCCTCCCTTTTGTCTCTGGTCCTACAAAAATATTTATATTTCTCCAGCAAGGTTCTCTTCATGCCATCTGAGGAAGAAACAGACACATCGCAAAGTATCGTGAACCATCTTAACACATCTCCCTTGAAAGTAGCAAGGAATAGCTTCAGTTTATACACATATGAGGTGTAGTTATAACTCTGTAACAAAACATCAAATTCAAAGAGAAAAGTATCTAGATCTTCATTGGTCATGCCCTAAAATTTTGGGAGGGATAGAAAAATAATTCTCTTCATTAGACCTTGTCTTGGAAGGTTTCTGATATGGAATTCAAAGGTGGTAATTGTGTTGTCTACATTTGCATTCACCATCTGATTATTCCACAAAAAAATGAGGTTATGTAAAATTGATTCAGGAACTCGTTGTCAACCTAGATGTGAAATTTTTTCTAATGGATACTCAGATTTCCTTATAACAATCCCCAATTCTATAATAGAGTTATCAAGGTGTTATTTATTTTTTAGACTTAGGTCTTGGTGTTCCAAATTTTATCCATCTGTATCTCCTTGTCCTTCTGACAAGTCTTGGTATTCACCTTTTACAAATGTAGATGATATGGAGATTCTTGGACTCGCTTATGTGAAAATATATTCATGGGATTCCATCTACCAATATAAATGAACCTTGCTATTTTTTTCCTCTAAGGAATTGTTCTAAAAATGGATAATTTAAGGGATACTATTTTCCAGGTAGTTACTCTTGGGGTAGATGATTCTGCTTTTGCTTTTGAAATAAATTCCTGGATAAATGTGATCACTTGTCTTAAGTCTTTATTTCTCCCTCCTCCATGTTCCCTTCTTCCTGCATGATTAGTATGTTTGGGGGCACTGCATTTCTCTCCTTCTTTATTCATGCATACTACATATCTTATTTTACATAAAAAAAAACAATGTCAATTGTGTTTTTGTGTCATTAATAGCATCATTGTTAACTATGCTAAAATGTTGGGAAAAATAATTTCTTTAGTAAAACAAGTCACTCACTCACACATAAATTATCAATTAGGGTAAGTTTGCTTATTTCAAATCTATCATTCACAATATATGCAGGCATCAATTACCAACCGACATTGACTAGTTCCTAATTTTTGCTATGATTTCTTCATACAAGAACTTGGCCTTCAATAAAAAACAAAGGTTATTGTAACTATTCACACTTGCAAAAATAAAAAATAATTCAAATACAAATCTCATTGTTAAACCCACACTTGCATGAAAAATGATTTTCTGTGCACAACTTTGAATCGAAATTACACTTGCAAAAATGAAAAATCATTCATCTACCCTAGGATCACTCTTAGGAAAGGAAGTAACACTTCTTCAAAATGGTTTTTCAACAAAAGCTACACACAATCATAAACCCTTATGTTAATAATAAAAAATAAAATAAAACAATCATTACATAATAAACTGTATCAATTTGTGATAGTAACTAATTAATATTTTGTAATAGAAATGAATTGTAAATATGTAGCATCAAGTAAAAAATAGTAGAAACAGAAAATTAATTGTGATAGATTTAGTGATATTATGATGGGATATGAGTGACTTATATTCAAGTATTATGCAAGGTAACCCAACCAAGTAGTAACAATATTATGTCAAGCAAGACAACTATAAAAACAGTGAAGTGAAATAACAAGAATAGAAGCACCATAGTCTACAAGAGAATTAATTAAAATAACTATTTTACCTCTACAAATACAATGAATCCTGCTAAAGAGGGCGGTCATTCATTCTTAATAGGGAGATGGTAAAATTAAAGTTCATAGGTTAGCACAACAGATCATAAAATGAACCATGAACTTGTATAATATTGCATTATCTCTTAAAATAAAGTATAAAGATGCACAATCTAAAAATAATAATGCTATCCCCCACACAGGGTAGAGATATCCCTTCTTATAGGTTTGTCTCCTCTATCCAATCATGGTACCAGATCATCGTGAACAACTGTGAGAATATTTTGATTCTTAGGATATCAAATGATAGTAACTAAAAGTATTTTCTTTGAAACAAGTTACAACAAATTATATACAAATGAAATTGATTCCATAATAGGTGCCTTGTTTTAGCGAGTAACTAAAATATTGGGAATCATGACCATTGTGGAAAAATTGGTCACTTTTTCAAGAAAAGTCAATCCCTTGTTGTCACAGTGGTCCAAGTTGACCTCACTAAGTAACAACATACACATCAAATTCTAAATATAGCACCAAGAATTATGTCAACACTGAAAATATTATCGACATCAGAATAACAATATAGTTATTGGCCGGGTGTAACAACATAATGAAATCCTAGAAAAATAACATCACATCATTTGGAAAAATGGAATAACAACATCCTAGGCAACTAGGTCATCTTATAAACATTAATCTTTATTAACTTATTCACAAACACTCCCAGAACAACTATCAACTCATCAAATGAAAGTAAAACTACATAAATTAGAGTGACATGAGAAAGCGACATACCTTATTCAAAAAGACAATCAATTAAATAAAACAATGTGGATATGAAGACAAAAATTGTCAAAAAGGCAAGGAAAAGAGTGGTGAAAAGGATGCCACTTCTTGGGCACAACACTAATTCCTTAGTGCGTGAGAGAAATATCCCCAAGTGTTTTTCTTAGTGTAATATACAAAGAAGACAACTGAGTGGTTTATGTAAGGATGGTTTTAGGTGTACTTAGGGAGCTTGCAATATACTCAAAGATACCATATGGACCCCTAATTCTTTTGTAGTTTTGTGATTTAACAAGAGATAAAACACACCACTTGGATTTAACTATTATGACTTGAAAACATAACTACAATAGGAAGGGCATATGCACTATAAAACAAACTTGATCATGGAAACCAAATATTGAAAACCAACAAGAAATGAAGGATTGTGCCTTTTTTTTTCTCAAATTATGGAGAATACAATGTTTCCCAAGATTCCAATGCATATATGAGATAATATGATTTCTTGTAGTCGTATATAATATGGTTATATTTCTCTCCCTTGTATTATATCTCCTCCACATACAATTATCATGCTAGGGAACAAATAAAATGCAAAATAAGTGAATAGGTCTCCCTCTTTTCAAAGTTTTTGATAACTCAATTTAGAGTTATGATTAGGATTCAAATCCATCTTGGAATTTCCATAATGAATCTAGAAGCCTCTAGTGGGATTTCATATATTAGTAGCTCCACATGTGTGAATTTGGTGAGTTGACATGGCTATTATTTGGACATTGATTGAATATTTGGATTGTTACTTTTTCATGGGTGCAATTTTTTCACATAGAGTTCCACTTTACACAAATATATCAATGTTGCTATTGCCAAATAAAATTTTGTGAAGAAGTAGAGGATCTAAGTACTTTTATTATAAGACCCCAACATTCATTTATTTTGTCTTCAAGTATAGGATTTACCATTTTGGTCGATACTTGTAATTGTTATGATCCTACCAAAACATGTCTTTACTGTTCAAAATTCAATATTTTCAATTCTATAGCATCAATAAATTCATAAAATAACTAAGCAAATACATTTTGGATCACCTCCACAGTATTTAGTACAAACAACATTATACAAATCACTTTTCAACATCTCTAACATACATGTAAACATCTTGTATACACTTTTCACTCTTCACTATCTTGAATACACAAACATCTTCACTATCTTGAATACACAAACATCCAACATATGTGTTCACTATTGGGATTGATAATTGTCTCATAATAACATGAGAGTTTAAAAAATAAAAATTATGAAATTTGCAACACATGGTGTGCCAAGTATACAAACAACCACCACATTATGAAGTTGAATAATGTGCAAACCCACACCTTCATAAGGATCAAGATGGGCATGAAGATGAAGATATGCTTTTTTATTATAACTAATTTGTATTCCTATATTATGTATGATTTGGAGCGAAAAACATAACTAAATATATACCAATTGATCATTTTTATTTTCTCTCGCTCTATTAGGTTAAAGCAAGTACAAAAGTATGACAAAATAAATGAGTTTGACTACTCGGAGTAGGATTTTTTCTTTCTCCACTAAAATAAATGAGTTTGACTACTCGGAGTAGGAGTGGATATTGATGTATTTTTATCTAGGATTCCAAAGGTAAGGAAACTTAAAGTGTTCACTAACTCCGCATCAATCTTAGTCGCCTCTTTAAACCAACCAACCACCCACGTGATCTTTACTTTGTATTTTTCGGTTGGAAGCTTTTGGAATAAATTACCTAGTCCACGGGGCATTACAAACACCCTAGCTTCCCATGGTTACCACCGTCGGCTAACCTTTGGAGGGTTTCTACTTTTTGAGGTTTAGTTAGGTGAAACGATATGCATTCTCTATCATCATTGTTATGTGATATAATTTTCTAGGTTTGTGGGACATGTTAAGCGTCTCCACATTCATGCATTTATTTGTCTTTGACCTTCCTACTATCATCCAAATACCTCATGGCAAGTAACCTTTTTTTTTTTATACATTATTGTCCACAAGTCTACTCTTGCATGAGTGATTCAACTACTAAGGGGAAATAGTATACCTTTCTTTACCTATTTGTCAATTTTGAGTTTGAGCTAATGGAAACTCTCTAATTTTGTCATGTGTGAGTAGTTTCACCCCCAACATATCATGCATGGCCTCATTGAGTAAAAAACACATTGCAAAGAAGATTGCTTATAAAATCTTATTAGTTTATATTCTTATTTTTTTTAAAAGATAACAGTAAATCTAGCACAACACATTCTTGGTTCATTGTTTAGTAAGTAGGTTAGCAAGTGTAGTTTGTTTTGTTTTTTTGTGCATATTAGTAAATAATAACATACATTTTTAAGGTATTTTTGATAAATTATAGTGGTAGTGGTTAGAATCGACTCATATATATGCAAGCTTACTTTAATTTTGATTCCACCCAATGCATAAAAAAAACTAATTAAATTTTTTTGTTTTTTTTTTTCTTTCATTATGAATTGTATTTTATAACAACTATAATAAATTATGCAAAAATCATGAAAATTAGAAAATATGATAAATTATTACATTTTGCAATAAAATTATGATTTATAGAAGTAAATATATGTCTAAATATAAAATATATATTTATTAAAAAAATTAATAAATTATATTATAACAAATAATTTTAATTTTATCTTATTACACATTATTTATCTTGCTTTTATATATTCTTTATATCTTTATATCATTTGTATAATAATTTAAATGATACACATTTATATATACAATACCTTACTATAAAATCGTTGTGGAATATGATCACTAATGAGAGTCTCTAGAGAAGGACCTTAATTTAAAAGTGCACAACCCTCAAAACAATGATGGATTGGATTTGGAGACAGAGAAAAACATTTATAATGTATCAAAATATAGAAAGCCTATGATGCCATAATCTCGTCTCTTCTCCTATAGAGGTTAAATCTACATCCCCTTCTCACTCATGTGCCCAAGCCTATGATGCCATAATCTCGTCTCTTCTCCTATAGAGGTTAAATCATTAACAGAATTAGAAATACCATTGCATAAATACAATTTACCAACCTTTTCTCCTTTTGCTATTACCAGGGATCCTTTAGTGACCTTCTAGGTTTTATCTGTAAATGTAGTCACACCGCCTTCACCTCCCAACTTCCCTGTTGAAATCAAATTTTTCTTCAGATCTGGAACATGCCTTACCTCCTTCAATAGCCATTGATTTATGTTCTATTTTTTCATGAAAACTATACCCATTCCAATGATTTTACAAGGTTTATTATCAGCCAATCGAACTTGTCCAAAATCTCCTTAAACATAATCATGAAAATGATTCCTATCAGGTGTGGCATGGAATGAGGCCCCTGAATCTACCACCTAGGCATCAATAATATTTTCCAATGAAAGAATCAAATCATATTGCAACACATCACTTGTCACATTCGCTTCATGATTGTTTTCTTGTTGTGCATCTCCTTCTTTTCGCTTCCGAGACTTGCAGTCTTTCTTTAGGTGTCCTTTCTTCCCGCATTTCTAGTACACTATCCCCGATCTGGACTTGGATCTGCCTTTTCTTGACTTACTATGATATCCTGAGCTCTTTCCTCTTTCCATTTTTCTTCCCCTATTCTCTGCAGTCAAAGCATTACCTGATGTCTCACCGGAGCTTTTTCGTCACATTTCCTCACTAAGGATTGCACCGACAACATCATCAAACTTTAAAGTACTAGATTTAGAGACAGAGTTACTAAGGGCCATAACTAAACCATTCCAACTTTCTAGTGTTGAGCACAAAAATAACAGAGCCCTAACTTCATCATCAAAAGTTACCCCTACAGAACTTAACTGACTAGTAACTGTATTAAATTCATTTAAATGACCAGCAACAAATCCACCTTCTGACATCTTCATATTAAATAAATGCTTCATAAGAAATACCTTATTTGAGGCTGAGGGTTTTCCATATAGTTTGGCCAACGCTGACATTAAACCCTTTGTTGTCATTTCTTTTGAAATATTAAATGCTACTGACGATGCTAGGCACAACCATGTTGTTCCAAGTGCCTTTCTATCAAGAATTTCCCATTCTGTGTTTGTCATACTCGTTGGCTTCTTTGTCTTTCTGCTCAATGGTAGGTACAGATCTTTTTGATATAGATAATATTCCATATGCCTCTTCCACAGCTGGTAGTTTTGGTTGTTAAATTTTTCAACCCTAAACCTACCATTTTCCACCATTACTCCCACTCAAACTAGGAGTCCTTCTCTCCTACGAGTTTATCAGCCAAATAGACCTTCAGCTCTAATACCAATTGTTAGGAAATTATATATTACAGAGCCATGGAACACATAAAATATATTGCAGAAATATAAACACATAAAACAAGAGAGACACAGATATGTGTGGTTCACCTAATTTGGGCTACATGCACGGAGAAACAGCCAGTCCCTCCTTTTATATTATCCAGCAAACTAAAGAGATACAACCTACAGTAGATCGGTTGTAATTCCCTCTTCTCTCTCAATCTCCTCTCTCTTCCTCGCTCATAATACAGATCTACATAGACGCAATACAATTCCCTCATATATAGCGAGGGGTTGCCTTCTATGGAAAAAACCCTAAATTAAACATAACTTCTACCGTCAGATCTCCACCTAATGAACAACCCAGATTGACTACAAAATTACAAAAAGGAAATTTTACATCTATTTTAGCTTCCGGGGAACTGCCCCCGATCCCCCACTAGAGGGGGCTCCCAAAGATCATAGCTGACCCCCCTGGACCCCCCTTGCAGTGTACATTTTACGGGTGGCAACGAACTGGGGTCCAATGTGGCGATACCTCTAAATAAAGAAGATAATCAGGCTCCACACCCAACATAGAGGAGCTTTGCTTGAGGAAAAACCTTTGTGATTGGCCATGATGTTCTACCTTCTAATGGTTAGACTGTCTTTGAAGGAACCTACTTTGATACCTATTGTTGTAATTGTGATTACACTAAGAGGAGGGTGAATGATACGGATTTAAACAGGAACGCAATGAAATATAGAGACAACCATAAAGACAGATATGCAGTGGAAATAATACTTCATTTCATTATTGTAAAATACTGAAATATGCTTACAAACAGAAATGGAAATAAACCAGCTAGGGCGATGGTAGCTCATCTCCGAGAAGAGATGTGGCTGCTACATTCCTCTGAATTGTGTTACAATGAGGCTCAAAGGCCTATTTATTGTTGAGAAACAATGGAAAACCCTTAACATCCCAAAACCTAACCCTAGAAGATGAAACGCCAAATTGTCGGCCCCGTTTTGGGTAAGTTGGTACATCAACTTCCTGGGGTCGTAACTTTGGCACCTGATCTTCATTTGACACGTACAATAGCTCGTTAGAAAAATCTATCTGAGCACTACAACTTTCGGAAGAGAATCATTAGTCCATGGATCCATGTTTCTCCCATATTTCCCAAAAAACGTCATTTAGGGCCTCAAAACAGCTTCGGAAGTTCAGGACCCAAAAAACTACTAAAAATAGTAAATTGTGCTACAATTACGGAAGCTGAAAAGCTGAAAGAGACAATTGTGGGGATCCAAGTGGGATAGGTGGGTGGCCACCAACATCCACCTGGATCATTCCTCCCCCCTTAGGAAGCAATGGTTTTCATTGCGTTGAGTTCCTCCATTTGTTGAACTTGGTCCCTGGTGCACTGTTCTCCAACTTCTGATGTGTCTAGTAATGGTGGGAAGCTTGGTCGACGACAGTCCATATTGAACACTAGGTGCAAGCAAAGGAATGAAGGAATGTTGTGCTCCAAAGCATTGTTTCCCATGGCCTTGGTAATGCTATAAGGACCATGTCGAAGTGGTCTGAGCTTCTGATGGGTTCTGGTAAGGCGTTCTTTCTACCGATGCAACTAGACTTTGCTGCCCACCTGAAACTTGTATGGTACCCCCATGGGTGAGGAGAAGTTGTTCCTATGTTTTGTCATGATTGTATACCTTTGTTGTTGCTACTGTGTAGAGGAACCCTTCGCGGGGGTCATGGATGTGGTGATGATCTTCCCCTTACTTTGGGAGCGAACCAGACAGAAATTGAATTTCCTAGTCTAGGAGATGAGCTTGCTTCCTTTCTTAGCAGTGATCAAAGAGGTGGCAGTAGGTGGGGCTACTTCCGGTATCCTATATAATGAATCACCCAAAGAAATAATGACACTGTGAGGCCTTGACTCATACATAGCATGTTGCCTCCATAATTATGGCTAGCCTAATAGTACATCACAAACATCTAGAGGTGTAACATCACACAATATCTCGTCTGTGAAGGGCTTGATGTTGTAGGGAAGGTGGCACTGCTAGCGAACTTTGAGATCTCATCCTTCATGAAGCCACCCGATAATATACAGTTGTGGGTGTGGTGTAGTCAGTAGGCCCAACCGCTTCACAACCTCTGCTGAAATGAGGTTCTTTTGGCTACCACTATCGACAATGAATTACAGCTAGTGAACCCTTCACCCACATATGTGAGTGGAAAAGACGCTCCCCCTCCTCTTGGTCTTCGAGCTTATTCTTCTGGATCTTGGTGGTGGCAACAGTGACACTGGGCTCCGCATCAATGATCTGCTTCCCTTTTCCATTCCCCTTGTCAAGTTCTGACTTAGGGTCGAAACATGCATCTGATTCTGAAGCCTTCAACTCGGCCACCAACAACTTCTTGGTCCAACACTCACTTGTGTTATAAGTGGGACTCTTGTAGAACTCACACGACTTTCCTATGTAATTCTTCGACTTCGAGGTGTTATTCTTTTCTTGTGGCTTCGACTAGTTGTCTTGGGTCACCCTGCCATGGCTTTGTCCTTTGGTCTTCGGATCCAAAGTCTCGCTTCCTCGATTTGAAATTTTGCTCGATTTTGACAGCGTATCAATAAGTCATGCCGAGCGAGGATATGTTCAGGAAATCCATCTCTTCCTGGATGTATTTGTGTAGGCAGTCGTAGTATTTGAGTACCAAATGCAGCTCAGAGTCCTTGATACCCAACTATGTGTGAAGGGTATGAAAAATGTTTGTGAACTTCGGCACATCTTGGTCCCTTCCCTACCACTGTGTGGTCCATTTGATGTATTTGTCCTCATAACTTTTGACAGGGTAGTACTGCTCCTTGACAGCATCCCAAAATGAATCCCAAGTGGGTGCGGCTTAAAATAGTGAACCCGTACTTTCATTCTCATGCTTGCAGTAGGTTTCCCACCAGTCCTTGACGTGGGGGGCTGCTTTGAGAATAGCGAAAACAATATTTTCCCGACTCGAAAATTCATGAACAGAAAAATACCCATCTAGAAGATTCAACCATTTATCTATAGCATCTACGTCTATATGACCCTCGAAGATGGGGATTGCAAAATTAACTTGTACCTTAAAGGGTGTGGTGTTTCCAGAGTAGCTGTTGGAAGCTGATGTGTCACCTCTGGGTAGCCACTGAAGGATCTACGCAAAGTTGTCCATCATCGCATTCCTTTGTCGCTCGAGGGCTTCTTCGACCAAGATTTTGATAGGGTCTTCTACCCCCTCATCTTTCTTTTCATCTGCCATGGCAGGCTGTCGAGATTTGTGAGGCTAGTCTTGCAAAGGTTCGACCAGTTCAAGCCCTAACTCCTTATATCCCGACCTCGTTGGGGACATGCAAAGAAAACAGAGAAAAAGAAAACTACTCTGATACAACTAATCTGGATTTAAACAGGAACGCAATAAAATATAGAGATAACCATAAAGACAGATATGCAACGGAAATAATACTTCATTTCATTACTGTAAAATACTGAAATATGCTTACAAATAGAAATGGAAATAAACTAGTTAGGGCGATGGTAGCTTATCACTGAGAATAGATGTGGTGGCTACATGCCTCTGAACTATGTTACAATGAGGCTCTAATGCCTATTTATTGTTGAGAAACAGTGGAAAACCCTTAACATCCCAAAACCTAACCCTAGAAGATGAAATGCCAAATTGTGGGCCCCATTTTGGGTAAGTTGGTACATCAACTTCCTGGGGTCGTAACTTTGGCACCCGATCTTCATTTGACGCATACAATAGCTCGTTAGAAAGATCTATCTGAGCACTACAACTTTGGGAAGAGAAACATGGACTAATGTTGCTCCCTGATTTCCCAAAAAACGTCGTTTAGGGCCTCAAAATGGCTCCGGAAGTTCAAGACCTGAAAAACTGCTAAAAATAATAAATTGTGCTACAATTACAGAAACTGAAAAGCCGAAAGAGACATTTGTGGGGGTCCAAGTGGGATAGGTGGGTGGCCACCAACATCCACCTAGATTAGTGAATTAGTATAATGGTCAATTTAATAATTTTAAAAAAATTCAAACCAAATAAACATTAATTACATAAGCATCACATGAAAACACCAAATGTATGTGGAAAATTGTTGGCATTATGATGAATGTGTTGTACTTGATGGCAACCCTCTTGTAGTAGAAAAACTCACTTATACATGGTAACTAGATGAATCTTCACAAGAGATATCAGATGTGACATTAATACATGGTAGTTGTGTTAACAGATGTGATGCAGGGCAGTTCAAAGAAATGACAGTTCACAGTGCAGCAAGTTAACATTATGATACAGGTGTTGTCCTTGATGATGAAGATCAAAGTACTATAGGTTAACAGTATTGAATCATAGTTCAGGCTCACAAAATGAAAGAAAAAGAGGTATACGCAGGTTTACCTTGACCAAGCCACGTATACACGCAGGTTCATTGAGCAGAAGGCACGTACGTGTATACATGCACTTTTACGCAAGGAAAAGAACGAAATTGTTGGAAACTAAAATTTTGTTCTCTAGTATTTGGACCATGATATTTTGGTATTGGTCCATGGTATTTGGTCCGAGGTATTGACCCCAGGTATTTGGACCAAGGTATTGGTTCTAAGTGTTTTTGAACCATGGTATTGAGTAAGGCCTAAGATTATAAAAGGAGGAGAAGATCATAAGGCAAAGGCACTCAGAAAGTCTCAAAAATATGATACAGTGTGAGATCCAGTATGCAGGTTATGGGTTTATGATGCTTTACTTGATCTGAGCCAAGGAGGAATCTCAGCGGTTGATGGAGGACAAAATCTAATGATGGATCAGGATCTTATGGCTTTGGAATGAATCATCTCTATATGGTTTGATCATGCTTATTCTAGATCTGTATATTGACGCATGTAATGCTCTATAAATATTATGATCTGGGTATAACTCAAGTCTGGAATAGCTACAAATTATGAATGAATATTTACAGATGTATACGCTAGTTGACTTTGATAAATACGTGTATATACGCATTTTAGATACATCTAAGTAGCGTATACCATATGAACTATGATGTTTGAAGTTACAAGTGGTTCTGGTTGTTGATGCAAAGTCTGAGTTCTGGTGACTGCTTACTAGTGACAGTATTCTGCATATTCAGATTGGTTGATTGTGATTAGCTTCAATGTTGATGGATGAGATCTAATAATGGATCAGGATCATAATGACTTATCTTTAAGTGATCTAATGGACTAGATCTGGTTGCTAACACACGTACTATCCTTTTGTATGTAATGATCTGGGTATGTCTGAAGTAGGGAAGTGCAACGAAGTTATAAGTAAGTGTTTGATGACATATACGCTAGTTCGCCTTGGTGAAGTTGTGTATACACACTGGTTCGGCTCTTCCAAATAGCGTATGCACTCTTATGCATGATTTTTGGTGATACCATTGGCTCTTAATATTGTTGCAGAGTTCTAGGTTCTGCTCTATGTTTTGATGACAGGATTTCAGTGATTCAATATTGGGTGATTGGTTGATGCAATAGTTGTATTGAAATGGTGATTGATTTTGAGCTTCAATGTTGTTGATGGGTCCAGTATGAAAATTGGATGAAACGTGGCCTTCAAATTATGATGTTGTATTCCATGAGTATCCAGTCTGAAAATTTATGAAACGTGGTACCTAGAGGAAGAAAAGAAGGTTGTAGCCTTCTGTAGGCCAACACCTATGTACTAGTACATCAACTAGTACAAGACCTAAGGGGGTTATGGCTCCCTTCCAGGAGAAACTGGAGAATGAGAGAAGGTTGTAGCCTTCTGCAGGTAGAAGCCTGGGTACTGGTATAAGACTGCACCAGTACATAAATATTGTAAAAATGAGTTTCTTATTAAAATAAGATAGAGACAAATTGCAGCAGGTGGTTTTCACCCACATTGGGTTTCCACCTTATATCATGGTGTTCATGTGTGCTTCTTATGTGTGATGATCTGTTTTATTTTACTGCACCTGTTTACTATTCATATGGTTAATAATGTTCTGATGCACTCATTGAAGATCAACTAACTGAATCATAAGTTTACTAGATATACGCTAGTTGCATTAAACATAGTTGTGTATACACGCGGTTATCCTTAACTAAAGTAGCATATATGAATCTGATAATGGAAATGAAAAGATTATTGATTTTCTAATACTGATTCAACCCCCTCCCCCTCTCAGTATTATTTCCAACAATTGGTATCAGAGAAGGTCCTTTGGTAGAAGCTTGATCGCTTGAAGGAGATCCATAGAACAATGAGAAAGAAGCTAAAGAAGAAAGCACCTCAGAAGAAGAAGACATCTTAGAGGAACTATGATAGTGGGAGAATCGATTGGGAAATATGTGGAAGAAACACTTCAGTTTTAGAATCACCTCAGAATGAAGATGAACAAGCAAAAGAACTATCAGGTATGAATTTGTTATCCTCTGGTGATACATTTCTCCATCCATTTGAAGATGATGAAAGTGATAGCGAAACAACTGAATTTGCTCTTATGGGTGAGAAAGAAAGATGTCAAATATAGGTAGAATTTAAGAGGCTTACGGACAAAATTAGAGATCAAAAAAATATATTGGACAAAAGGGAATGTGCCTCCAACGAAGAAGTTACCAAACTAAAAGCTCAACTAGAGGAAGGAAACAAGGTAAGGAAGCAATTCAAGGAAAAGGAAGACCAATGTGAAAAGCTACAGGATGAATGACATCATTAAGAAATGAAGTAAATGAAAGGAGCACAACAATCAAGAAACTCGAAGATAGATCCAGTTACTATGAAAGTCTTGAAGCTAAGATCCTCTCGCTAAAAGAAGATCTTGAAGAATCAAATAATCAGAACAAAGAACTACTCCAAGCTCTTGAAAAACAAGAAAACGAAGTTCTTGAATTAAGACATCAGTTGGAAGAAGGAAGAAAAATTGAAGGAATCATGAAGAAGCAGTATCTTGAAAAGGAAAGAAACATCAGGTTGAGGTAAATATTCTAAAAGATAAATTAGAAGAAAAGGATAAGCTCTTACGATTTAAATATATTACTAAGATCTTGGATGATATTCTTAGTAGTCAAAGGTCTCCTGCTATCAAAACTGGTCTTGGTTTTCATGAATCTGTTGAAGGAAAATTTAGTTCACATAGTAAGACAAGGGACTCTAATGCAAAATCTGAAATGCTCAACAAGGAGATGAGAGGTCAATACCAACCAAGGAAAGAAATTCTTCAAAGAAAATATTTAACTCCTAACTATGGAAGTGATAGTCGGTCAATTCATCAAATGAATAATGTTGAATGTTATGTATGTCATAATTTTGGACATGTTGCAGCTAGATGCAGAAGAAGAATGGTTCAATACCATCACACAGAAAGATCATCATGTTCTAGGTACTTTAAGGGATATTGTTTTACTTGCAATATGTTTGGTCACAAATCCATTGACTACTATAGAAGGAATATGAAACATATGAGATGTTATGCATGTAACAAGCTTGGACATATAGCAAAGGAATGCAGAAACAAAGTATGGGCACCATACCAAAAGGAGAAAACATCATCACACTTGAAGATATGGAAGAAGAAGGAATTACAGTTAGAAAGATGTGGCACAACACAATGTATAGACATAACAAACTCAGAGGCAACTGAAAGTGTGAAACTTCAGTGTTCTAAATCTCATCCGCAATTTTTATGAAGAGAAGTCGTGTATATACGTGAGTTAGACACTACACAGTCGTGTATATGCTAGTTTGAAGAAAAGAAGTGGGACAAGCTTAGGAAAAAGGGTCTGATATGATTCAGTCCATTATTTGCTCTGTTTGATAATGTTTATAATCTGTTAATGATGTGTGGAAATGTCTTGATACTCATAAGATGTTTAGAATTGTTTTGATCCTAACTTGATGATGATGATGCCTTGATACTTCTTGCTGATCAGATCTGACAGTAAACAGATGGCATAGGCTTAGGGGGAGCATATGCTTTGAATAATGCATTGTTGGCATTATGGTTAGAAGCCCTTGGTGATGATTCTTATATGGCTAAATGATACATCTTGCTATGGTATGGTTATGAGTTGTCCATGACAAAATCTCATATGATTCTTGGGTTTACATAGTTAGCGTTAAGATCATATTTGTGGTTGATTCTCTGATCATGCATATATGTTGCTTACATGGTGATCTTCATAAGGATAAGGAGAAGTACAAAGCTTGAATACACAACTTCATTACTTGATGATGAGTCACTTATATGTTGCGGTCGTCATATGCATAAAGATCATATAATAAAATTATGATGCAGGATTCCTATAGTTCTTGGCTCTCACATGGTTGAGGATTGTTGCTATTGATGATATCAAGAAGTCTTGAAAAAAGATCCTGAGCTCAAGATACATAGTGCTATATATAGTATGTTGGATACATGGATGATTACTCAAAGTTGCATTGATGGAGACATGATGATGATGAGTTCTTACCTATATGATGATAGGTTGATACTCACATATGTTGATTGATGCTTATCAGATGAGAGATGTTCTCGAGTGATGGTACATGGATGGTATAAAGGATCATGTAGATCTTGATGATGATGTGATGACTATGGTGTTTTTCACATATGATATAATGTGAATGATTTTGTATGACATATGTAGAATTCTTTCATGGAAGGCTATGATAATTTTCAAAAGGATGAGTTGATATCTATATGCAGACATACCTTGTTACAGGTTGATGATATCTACACTAATGGACATATACAGGTTGCTGGTCTGAATGTTGTTAACAGATGCCTATGGAGCAGATCATACATTGTGTATGATAGTTGTTGATGACTATTATGGTCTTGTTTGGATATTTGATCTCTATTATAAATTTCATTTATATCATTTGATGTAAAGGTCATATCAAGGCTCATGATGTAATAGTTTGTCTTTGTCTATTATAGTCGTTTGATGAATCCCTTTTGGTCATATGATGTAATTTGTACCCCCACTATGCATGGAAATGATGATGTAATATTTTAGTCATGTATAAACAATTAGTATCTGGTATATCCCCACTTGGTTGGGTGGATGAGTCAAGTTTATTCTCACTTAATTGGAGAGAATGAAAGTATGTATGAGTCATTGATGATAAGAAGATCAAACTCACATAGTTGAATTATAGAGTCATTCAGACTCTGCATGTGCTTAAGGGGAGTATGGATGATACAGTATATCTTAGCATGAACAAAGGGGGAGTTTAATCAAAGATTAATATTTAGATATTTAGATATGAAAGTCTTCTTCTCTTAGGGGGAGAAGATCTTGGTCCACCCTTTGCCCTTGATGTCAAAGGGGGAGAGTGACTTGGTGTTGTTGTTGCCATCAAGTCCAAAGGGGGAGATTGTTGGCATTATGATGAATGTGTTGTACTTGATGGCAACCCTCTTGTAGTAGAACAACTCACTTATACATGGTAACTAGATGAATCTTCATAAGAGATATCAGATGTGACATTAATACATGGTAGTTGTGTTAACAGATGTGATGCAGGGCAGTTCAAAGGAAATGGCAATTCACAATGCAGCAAGTTAACATTATGATACAGGTTTTGTCCTTAATGATGAAGATCAAAGTACTATAGGTTAACAGTATTGAATCACATTTCAAGCTCACAGAATGAAAGAAAAAGAGGCATACGCAGGTTTACCTTGACCAAGCCGCGTATACACGCAAGGTCATTGAGCAGAAGGCGCATATGTGTATACATGCACTTTCACGTAAGGAAAAGCGCGTACATGTTGGAAACTAAGTTTTTGGTCCGTGGTATTTGGACCATGGTATTTTGGTATTGGTCCATGGTATTTGTGTTGGGTGTGGAGCCTAATTATCTTCTATATTCAAAAGTACCGCCACATTGGACCCCAGTTCAAAATGGGGGCGGCAACGCCGCTCGTAAAATATTCGCTGCAGGGGGGG
>APFE031070913.1:225498-252827 GCA_000404065.3 Pinus taeda
GTTACACTTAATATCTTTTGACCACCCCTCATTGTTCTTTAGCTTGGCAATTACATTCTCGTAATGCCTTATAGCAGCAGCTCTTAATTCAAGAGTAACCTTTAGCTCATCTAACCTCTTCCAAAGGTTATATCTAGGAATCGTATCGAAAGTCTTTCTAAAGTCTATAAAGCAGCAAAATAAATTTGATTTATCATTACGACATTCCTTAGTAAGGATCCTTAGCGTAACAAGGTGGTCTGTTGTTGAGTGATGCCTTCTGAAACCTGCTTGGCCTTTAGCCCGCTTACTTTCACTTTCAAGCCAGATGCTTAACTTTTTTTCCAGAATACTACCATATAATTTGGCTAAGAGAGGGCTGATCATAATTGTTCGATAATTAGAGGGGTTATTTGTATCTCCACTTTTAAAAATAGGGATAATGACGCTCTCAGTCCAAGGTTTAGGGAACCCTTGCTTAACAGCTTGATTGAAAAGCTTGTGTATGTAGGGGATGAGGACAGGGCCTCCAATTTTTAAGATTTCAGCCTGGTAACCTTCAATGTCCTTAGCTTTCCCATTCGCGAGGCGATTAACCCCAAACTTAATGTCTTCTAAAGAGAAGACTTCTTTCGTTGTGAGCAGGGTTTCCAAATTATCCGTAACATTAGAAGATTCACAAAGCTTTTTAAGATAAGAATTCCAATCGTGAAGAGCAATTTTATTATTATCCTTAGTCTTTCTAGTCAGAATCTGCCTCCAAAATTTCTTAGGAGCTACCTTAGAGAGGTGTAAGAGATACTCCTGTCTTTGACGAGTGTACTGCCTCTTTTTCCTTTTAATTAGGGCTTTGTATATTCTTATCTTGTCCATTTTAAGAGAATCATCAACAGCTTCCTTAATTGCTCTCCTCGCATTTTTACAATCCTTGTCATACCAAGGATTGGTTTTGCTATTTCTTTTATTATTTGAGACTTCAATTGAGAACTTTTTAATAGAATATGAGAGGGTTGTAGTAAAATTGTGATATAGGTCCTCTATGTTATCTATACTAGATAAAGGAGGTAAATTAGTTTTTAATTCATTTAGAAAGAGGTCGTTTTTATTTTTATCAAATATTAAGTTCTTTTGGTTGTAAGTATTGTTTTCTATGGGAACTCTCTGCATGACAAAATTGAGGGTTATAAGTAAAGGCCTATGATCGGAGTCAGGCTCATGGTCGTTTAAGATGTCAAAGTTTATCATTTCGTTGTATAAAGGAAGATCGGAAATAGCGTAGTCTACTACGGTGCTACCAAGTCCATGGATGCAGGTCATCTTGCTGGAATTGGGCCACTTTTTTAAACCGTTGCAAATTATGAGATCCTGAGCACTACAGAGCTTGATAAGCTCTAACCCAAACAAATTTTCCTCGAGGTCTTCAGAGCTCCTTTTGTACCTACTAGCTAGGGTAGGGTCTTCGTCTAGCCAAAGAGGATTAGGGTTGGAACGATTGCTTAAAATAATAGCTTGATTGCTTGAAGTTCGGGCATTGAAATCACCTATTAAAAGGATATTACCATCATTACTTAGGCTGGAAATATCGTTCTCTAAACTATTGTAAGGGTTAGTTTTATCTAGATTCTTCTTCTTATAGAAGTTGGAATTAATGGGGGAGAAATAACATATTGCTATGTAGGACTTTTTATTATTAATGTCTCTGATCTCTATCGAACTAAATTGGTTGTAAGGGTCATTTTTATAAAGCCTAACATAGGGGGAGATGTTCTTATTAATGTAACAAGCTATTCCCCCAATGCCTCTACAGGAGGATCGCTTGTTCCATGTAGACCATAGCGTAAAGCCATCTATGTTAGGGACCTTAGATTCTTCGTGCTCCCAAGTTTCAACAAGCAAAATAATATCAACATCATTTGAGTTCCAGCTTAGCTTGGGGCCTTTGTTCCATGGGAAGCCCCGACAGTTCCAAGAAAGGATCCGGAGCATGTTTAGTTGCTATTGATTACTATATTTTTGGTTTTTGTCCCGAATAAAGGCTTTTCTATTTCTGATTATTGCCCATTTACCTTCCTTTCTAGCTTCTTTTACCTTTTGAACCTTCTTTCTTAATTCTACTTGATCTTCTGGGATGAGATCCTCATTTATGAATATTCCCATTCCTTTTAGACTTGAGGTTTTACTAAATATGGTGTGCTTATGATCAGTAGAGCTCATCTTTATGCGGATTAATCTTCCTTTATTCTCGGTTAATTTTCCCAACCTTGTTGCTTCTGTGAGACACCCTGTTTCAATTTGTAATCTATTACGTAATTCTGTCTGGACCAAGGCTAAAGTATCCTCAACTTCTTCCTCATTTAAACTGAAAATTATAAGGTTTAAGGTCCTTTTGTTACGTTCGTGGTCTAATTCTATTAATTTTTTCATTTCGTCTTTAATTGGTTTAATATCTAACTTATCTACCACATTATTTAGAGTGAGGCGGCTATTAACTTTTTCTTCTAATTCTTTAATCATGTCTTTCATTTTAAGACCCTCTAAAGTGTCAGCGTCTCCTTGCTGGGGTGGTTGGTTAGTATCTTGGTTTTGTTTTTCTATAACATGCAATCTAGTCTCCCTTGCCTCCATTTTATTCTCCAGCAATTCTATTTTATTTTCTATTTGTTTTTGGATAGTGTTTTCAAGAGATGCAAATTTGTTTTCCAACACGGATTCTAACTCTTTTTGTAACTTGGCTTCTCTTTCTTCTCTGCGTTTCTCTAAAGACTCTATATACTCATAGAGGCCTTGTAGAGTAGCTGTGCTAGGTCTGCCCTTGGTAATCTTTGGTAACTGTGGTGAAGTATTCATACTTGAAATTATATGAACGAATATGTATTAAAAAAGAAAAAGATAAGGAATGTGTGCACCTGATATCCGAACCTGATGTACGAGCCAAGATCTCCAAGCTTTGGATTGCGCGCTTCAAATGTATGTCAATAATTGGTATTCAAAAACTGACCGACCGACCGAAGTTCAAACATTAATTCACGTATTCAAAACCGACCGACCGAAGTTCAAATATATGCGAAGTTCAAATGTATCACCGCAGAAGATATATATATGAGAGGTTCAAATGTATATTCTTCGAAACCGAAGATATATATATGCGAATAGTAATTCTCTCGCTGTTTCCGATGCGAGCTTCCAAATGTATATCTTCGAAGTTCAAAACCGACCGACCGAATAGTAATTCTCTCGCTGTTTCCGTATATATATATGCGAGCTTCCGAATGTATATCTTCGAAGTTTTTCCGTATATATATGTGAGCTTCCAAATGTATATCTTCGGAGTTCAAAACCGACCGACCGAATAGTAATTCTCTCGTTGTTTCCGTATATATATGCGAGATTCCAAATGTATATCTTCGAAGTTCAAAACCGACCGAAGTTCAATCTCTATTCAAAACATTAATTCACGTATTCAAAACCGACCGACCACAGAAGATGTCAATAATTAGTATTCAAAAACCGACCGACCGACCAAAGTTCAAATATTAATTCCCGTATTCAAAACCGACTGACCGAAGTTCAAATATATACAAAGTTCAAATATATATGGTATATTGTATAATAATAATAAAATATATATAATAATAATATTATAATAAATAAAAAAATGTGAACATAATAAATAAAAATATAAATCTAAATTAATAATACAAATTCATATATAATAAATATATATATATAATATAATATACATATATGGATAATGATAATCAATAAATAATTCTAAATGTTAAATAATAATAACAAAAATAAAAATACTTAGTCTAATAGATAATTAGGAATAATTAATAAATTAATCCAAATAATAATTAGTATACAATCACATATCAAAAATAAATTAAAAAAAAAATAATATAATAAATATAATTATTAATTATAATAATAAAAATCAATAAATAATTAATTAAAAAAAATTAAAAAAATAAATAAAAATGAAATTAATTAATTAATATCATAATAGATAAAATAATAATTAATTTAAAATAATATTAGTAAATCATAATGAAATAACAATTTAACATATAAAATCTAAATATATATACACATATAATAGCATCAATAAAATATTAATAATATTATACATAGATATAAAAAATAAAAATAAATAAAATAAATTAATTAATTAATTAATTAAATTAAATAAAAAAATTAATACTCATTTAAATAAATATACAAATTATTAATTAAATTAATCAGTTGTAAGCCGACAAAAAAAATAAAAAATTAATAACTATTAATAAGGTTCTGAAATTCATTCTCTTCTCAAATACAATCTCATTGCCCTGATGATGGACTCACCAAGTTAGTCCGAAACGTTGGTTTCATAACTACTCACAGGTTTTCCACAAATTCATTAAAATGTAATAAGATACTTTTTACCATGTTTGCAAATAGGATTTGTTACAATAGCATAGTTTATCAATACCATACATTGTCCCAGAAAACCATAACACTTCCTAATGTGGATTTTCTCAAGGGCTACAAGTCACATGAATAAGTATCACATTTAGAAAGTTCAATGGTTTTTGTTGTATGTACCAACAATATAACAAGCTCACGCATTAGATATACTAATAAAAACAATAATTTCATTAAATGTTAATAAAACAATGTTGTTATAGCATTGACCAATGCAATTTAGAATATTTAACATTGCAAAAGTAAATATTTCAATATGGGTAACTGCCTCATATATTTTATGTCCGTATTCATATATATTGTTGTTATATTCGTGCACAATTTTTAAATAAGTGTAGCGATTTTTTATTCTTAAACTTTGCAAAAATATCATTCAAAGTTAAAATCTTTAAAAATATTTGGCACTTAGGTAAATCATATATTTTCAATCAGTGACTTTCCATCATAATTTATGTATTTACATAAGTAAAAATACAAAAAGAAAAAAAACATGAATGAGAGGTAAATTAAAAGATGATGTGAGACCTGTGGAGAAAAGTATAATGTGGATCTTTCAAAAATATTTGGTTTGGATTAAAAAAAATGGTTTATCGGCTAGATTGTTTTTGGTTGACTACTAAAAATATTTAATTTGTTTCTTTTTGCTTATAGGGTATGTTTTTTGGTTTAATATTAAATAATAATGAAAAGATAAAAACACTTAAATTTTTTCTAAATGATGTCCATCAATGTTGCCTATACATAATTGTAAACAATAAGGGTGTATTTACTTATGAATAGAAATATGTTCCACTCACCTTTCAAGTGGAAAATTATTTTGTTGGTAATGTAAAAAATTAGGTGAATATCATACTAGAGAGATCATACAAAAGCTCCACGCATTGCGGGTCCATTAGATGTTGTAGAGTTATAAAAGTTTCCATTGTTGGCAACATAAGAACCATCCTTTCTTATATTGCAGCTGGCAAAAAGATCTCATTTCTCTTTACTAATAAAAGTGTACATATGGCACCAGGGCTTGTTTGATATGTATAGACGAACTATGGGAATCCATTGTAATAGGGCATTGTATTGTTCCAAAGTAACTCCACAAATGCATATGTAGAATGTTATGCACGATGAAACAACGTATAGCAAAGATCTTTTTAAGCAAACACTGCCATCAAAACCTACTATTGAAGCAACCAATATACAATAGTAGTAGGATTCTTCTAATTAGTCATCCTTTGGGTGGAGTTCAATTCGATGCAGAGTAATAATACATCACCTTGATTTACAAAAATTATAGATAACTTCCTAAATGAGATAACTATTAATAATAAGGAATACAAATGAGAATAAAAACACAACATGCATTTTAAATGCCACCATATTGTTTCTAGGAAAACTAGTATTCCTAAAGAAAGCTAGCCCTCTAGGTTTGGCAGCTACCCTAGAAACAACAGTTTAAAGCAATTCAATGATTTCTTCTATGTGTAACAGATAAGAGAAAGATAATGGAACCAACCTGGAACTTCCACTTAATCCCTTGCTTGAACTCTCTCCCCTTTGACAAAGCTTGCAACTCCTCCTCGTACTTAACATGCTTGGAGAGTACCTGCACAAGTACATCAACAAAGAACCATCAAAGCACTATGATCTATTACAACATAAACATTACAGAATCAGATATATAATGAACAAATGATAGCATTCACAAATGATAACATTCACAATTTCACAATCATAGGAAGAAAACTTGAAGAACTTTATTAATAGAAAGGAGAATTACAACCGAGTTGTCTGATCCAGCATCATCCTCCCAACTTCAATCTTTCTTTACCTCATGAAATAGCAAGATCACTCCAACAATACAATGCTCTTTCGTCAATTAAAAACTATCAGCACTTCCTTGCAATTCACAATATTCCAGCCTCTGGATTTCTTGAATTGGAGATCCATTTATAGATGTGTGCAAGGGTGTGATTCATCCATGGGGTTTGATTAGTATCATTACACTTGTTACAATTTGTTCCATTTGGAGATTTCTTACATCCCTTATTCATCCTTGGGCGAATTCAGAGAGGCAAGTGGCATAGGGGAAGTTTCTAGAAGATTCCATGAGCAACCACCTAACAAACTGTCTTGACCATTTGTCCATCCTCGCCCATCACACTCTATAGAAGGCCTAGTCAATATGCATTGCACCCTAGTAGTGTACCACTCAGTATGCATTGCAATTTTTGAGTGGAGCAGTCAGTATGGTTTAATTTAGGCCATTTCTGGATGGTTTCTTAGTTGTAACTTTTGGGCAATGATGTATTCAGATAACTTTGTTTCTTTAGAGTATGAAACAACTATTTTAGGGGTTGATGAGCCCTAGTTTATTGACATATAAGTTTGGAGTTGATGTGCCCAAATATGTCTATAACAGTTGCCCCCTAAAGGATGAAGTCGTAAATATTAATGTCAGGTGAAATGCTTTATCATGAGGATCCGAAGTTTCGAACTGGAAGGCGACCTGCATAAGTTACAATACAATACATCATCCTAATAGAATTTTCATGATCTAGATGAGGGAGGCATTCCCATGCTCAACTTTATAAATTCCTTTCAAGTACATAGATCAGATAGCCATCTGCAGATACAGACTGGTGAATCTCCAGATATAGAGTCATCATCCATGGTTAGGATGACCATATGTGTAAATCCTTTGTACATTTGATGTTTTTATATTCCTAAATATATCGCAGCCCGGATGCCTGAAACTAGATCTAGTGTCTTCAAACTCATCCAATCTTCGCTCAATGTACAAGTCAATCCATGTGAAGAGATGTTCTAAAGTCAAACATAGAAAGACATCGCCTGATTACCAATCAATGATGTGATCTGTTAATGGACGCGAGAGGAATCACCGATAATGATAATGATCATCAAGGTACCACAGTATAATTCATGTGGTGTGAATACATGATCTGATGTCGAACACCACGCAAAATCTTTTGGTCAAAGGCCATTGATGTTAACCTATCGGCGGAAGTGAGAAACTTTCCATTGATGTGTGCAAGCTCCAAAGAACTGAAAGGGTTATTTCTAAGTCAACTTCTTGGATAATGAGCTGATGTCGACAAGAAGCGACTCATCATAGGAGGGCCTTGATGTATCCCACATCTACAACATGAAATAAAGCAAATGATTTTCTGAAGGTGAAAAATGAACTAACGGCAAAAGGTTCAGGAATGGCGGTCATGAAAAATGAAGGTTGGAGGTATTATAGTGCATGAGACATTAACTAGATGGTGGTTTTCCAACTGAATGACTTCTTTTGAACATGTCAGTGACACTGAGATGAATTGGTAGCGTTAACCCCAAAATATGGGTGGTATGAAAGACCAATGGTGAGATGATTGATGAATGGAATTACCCGACCCAACTCAATAATGGTGATGAAGTGAAAGTGTCACGTTCAAGAGCGACCTGCTACCATAAGTTCTTCAAGTTTTCTTCCCCTTTTTTCCCAGTCATTGCTGACTAGTACCTCTTTATTTTTGTCAAGCTTGAGGAGGATAACATATTCTTGTTCTATAATTCACCCTTCGGACAAACCTATCACTATTAATGTTTTAACGAGTCTAGCGACAATGAAACTCAGTCTCATCTAGATAGGAAAGTTTGTCGCTATTGTTTTAACGAGTTTAAAGACAAGGATAACTTGGTCCTTTTCATGTTTAGAGAGTTTGAAAAGTGATGAAAAGAAAAATCCATAAGTTCTTTTTCGTAAAGTAATCCCTTAGGTCTGAAGAAGGATAAAATAATACAACAGGGGTGACATTTCCAATCATTTTAATGAGCTGGAAAGGCCAAGCATTCGACAATCTTTTCATATTTAATAATTCTGAAAAGGGTTTAAAGAAGATTCAATTTTGAGGAACGAGTGGTGTCTAGGGTAGCAAATGGTTCCGGTGATATTGGAACTTCTCAAAACATGTTTATTTATGTGAAGAGGTTGGCTAATAAGACCACTCATTGCGGCTGTTCCTCAAAAAGGGCTAAAAAAACCAAGTGGAAGCATATGATCAGTCAAAGGGATGGTGGTCATGGGATGTACACAACCAAGTTTCAAAAGTCTGATAGAATGAAAATCACAAAGCTTAATTACTTGTAAATGGGTTCATTTTTTGACAAGCTTGAACCATGGGGAACTATGCTTGGCTTCAGTTTCATTTTTACACAAGCTCGAAATAAAAAAAACTATGCTTGGATTCAATTTCATTTTTACACAAGCTTGAAATGAAAAACTATGCTTGGATTCAATTTCATTTTTACACAAGCTTGAAACTAAAAACTATGCTTCAATTGAGTTCCATTTTTACCCAAGCTCGAAATGAAAAAACTATGCTTGAAATGGTTTGCATGACCCCAACATGATGAAAGGGAGAGTTTCTTGTAACCAAATGGAAAATCACTGCGGTGAAGCAGGACGATTATCCATCACCTCTTTGGCCTCGTCCAGAATAGACAGAAGTGAATGGTGTGATAGACCAATCACATAACCTACAGGGAAACTCATCTTTACAACTAGGTGCATGCCCCCCAAGCTTCATTACATTCACCAGACTACTCATGGCTATCAGGTGGATGGGAAGGTTCGAGTGATATTGTTGATTTAAAAGGACCATCTAGGGATGATGATTGACTTGGAGCTATGTTTGGACCGGGAAATGAAAGCTGTTCAATGGTGACAATCTTGCCTTCATGTGGGAAATGCATCACTCGAAAGAGTGTTGAAACAATAGCTTCCATGTTATAAACGTAGCCACGCCCAAGAAGTAAATTGTAATCTAACAGTCCTGGGACTATCATCACGTTCATATGAACGATTTTCCCTCCCAAGGTGATAGGTAACTTAGGAAGGATCCCTAACAGTCAATTGGTTCCTTTGTTAAAGCCTAACAGATTCTGTGTAATAGGCATAAGCGGTGGCGAACCAAGCGCTTTCCAAGCAGTTGAGGAAAGGATACTCATTGATGCACCTTCATCTATAATAGTGCCAGAAACGATCATTTTACAAACTTGTACTATGATCCAGAAACGTACACAAGAAGGAAGGATAGATCTTGTCAATCGATTCCAATCGAAGGAAGTGACTAGCCTACTTGGAGGGGGTATGGAAGAAATGGGATAATTGAACCCTCAAGTTATGAGAACTGGAGGGTTTTCCTCCTGTCTTGATGGAACAAGCAGATTGTCCCCAAGGTCGTTAGAATCTGAAGTAATGGAAAGAACTTGAACAGTATCATTTTCACTTTCTTCAGGAAAGGTACGATTCACTGAAGGTGAAATTGGGTCAACTGTTACCTCGACCTGTTGACTTTGGTCGGGTATAGATTCATAAGATTCACTTTCAGAGAGAGTGGTTTCGACCGACGGTTAATTTAAGTCAGTCGGTTTTTCAACTAGTGAAGGACATAGGGAGAGTTTCATGTAACTATATGGAAGTCGTTGCGGTGAAGTAGGACGGATATCCAACACTCTTTTGGCTTCATCCAAAAAGGGACAAAGGTGAAGGGAATGATTACCTTCACATAACCTACATGGAATCCCGACCTTTCCCTTCTGTCCATGAACTTTACTATCTCTAGTTGATTGTGTGTTACCAACATGATCTTCAGAGGTTGATGACACCAGATGGTGTGAACAAAAAGACCATTCTTTCAAGATCCGAGGAAATTAAGGACAATCTCAATGAAAATGGTCTCCCGTACAAACTATGCATGGATATTTGGCTTTGGGATGTTTAATGGGCAGATTTTTGTTAGATGATGCATTCAAAGCAATGGTTACTTAGTTGTCGCTTTGCTGAATTGGCTTTTTCTTCATCTCCTTCCCTTCCTTCTTCTTCTTAGCCATCTGGTTACTAGTATCACTACTTTCACCAAGCGAAGAGGAAGAAGGGGATGGAGAAACAAACGAGGAAGAAGGAGAAGGGTCAACTCTAGGATCAATTGGAGATTGATTTTGTTCAGTTGAAGGTGTACCCCCATTTTGAACCAAAGAGGTTGAAAACAACCATACTGACAAGCCAATGGTAAGTCCCGGAAGGGATAATGTAGCTATATAAGGAGCACTAATATTTCTGAAAGAAGGAAAACGACTAGTATTCCCTTCAAAAGGGATTCCTTGATTGGCGGACTCCGGATTTGTCTCCATTTATCTCAACCTAAGATCAACTAAGGAATGAGGATGTTATTCCGAATTCAATTAATTTTAGTGATGCTTTGACACAACTTTGCTCTTTCAGTTTTTAAGAGTCAAGAAAAAGTTAAAGATGAGTCTAGTCTGCTTTGTTTTTTAATGAGCCTAAAAGGACAAGTGCTCAAATGGACCTTTTCTTTTAAAGAGTAAAAAGGGAATGAAAGTGACTACTCTGGAAAATCTAGACAGAGGGATTACCAAACCAATCGCAAAACTACAATATACACCTTGGTGATAAATTAAAAAGAAATTACCAAGGACTGATGTATGGCAGTCAATCTTCCTGAATGTTGTGTTTAGTGCATTGCGATCGATAAGGCGGCAGACTCGGCTTCCTATGGATAAAGGATTTAAACTTATTGTGGTCTCCCAATAGATACGTGACGGTACGGGGAGCACAAGTTTGTGCTAGCACTTGTCGTATCAAGGAGGAGTAATCACCCAAGCTTCAATGAAAATGACAACCACTAGTTTTAATGACGCCAGAACACGTCTCTAGCCTAAACCTCTAGATATGTTATGTTAAGTGCCAAAGCATTGTTAGGTTCATTGAAATTTATTTTAAAGTTGATCTTTTTTAGAGTTTACCTTTCAGTGGTTCACCACGTGATGATGATTTGAAATTCCTAAAATGCAATCTACAACGATAAACAATTTTTGTTTATTTTGAGCAATGAAAATCCTAGCTATTAGGGAAAGGAAATAACAGTGCAAAGAGCAAGGAGCAAAGAGCACACCCTAGTCCATTTCCTTAAATCATATTTTTGCACACAAATCTACAACTGCTAAATGCAAATGCATGTATTTGTTTTTATTCTCCTTAATGTGAAAAATGCCAAAAAGAAAAACTAAATGCAGTAAAGATTTGAAATATTTCATTCAAAATGACATTTTCGACAATTTCTTCTTCAAAAGAGAAAGGAAGACTCAACGACACTTTTCAATTTTAAATAAAAAATGCTTTCGACACTTTGAATACAAGCAAATAAAACCAAATACATTAAGGAAAGTTCAATCGATTATCAAGCGAAGGAAGAATTCACAACACTTCTCTTTTTGACACAAAACGACAATTAGGACATTTTTGTATCAAAACGACAAATAGATTTAAACAATTTTTCGACAAAGGATTATAAATGATGAACAAAAACACAAAAAACATTCACTAATTCTAATGTAATTGAGGCTGGTCTATGTGATGCAAGTAGGCTTCAGTAAGGAGGCACTATTCATGTGCAGCAAAACAATTAAACAAAATTGAAAACAAGGTTAAAAAACCCTAAATTTCTAGAATGGGAAAAGAGTTCAGTCAATCATCACACTTGAGCTTCACAAAAACAGAGATGCATCACATTTACTACACTCAGGAGGTGCGATGCATATTGAGTTATAGTGGAAGACATTGCGATGGTCTAGGGAGCGCAACTAAAATGGGTTTTGACTTAGATGTGCAGCTATTTTCAATGAGTTAAGCTGGGTTTTGATTAACAGTAAAGAGAAAAGTATAGAGGAATGTCTTGAGAGGTCACTAAGCTACCAAAAGGGCATCTAGATGTGATTGTAAATCAAATGTTCAATTCATAAACTAAACCAGAGATTGACTGAAGCAACATTCATCTACTATGCAATTGTAGAGCAAGAGTACTTCGAAGGCTACCTGGCGGACTTCAAAATCTGTCTATAGTTTATAAAACAAACAATAACAACAAACAAACATTTGTTATCCCCAGTGGAGTTGCCAATTTGTTTCTGGGAAAACTAGTATTCCTAAAGAATGTTAGCTCTCTAGGTTTGGCAGCTACCCTAGAAACAACAGTTTAAATCAATTCAATGATTTCTTCTATGTAACAAATAAGAGAAAGATAATGGAACCAACTTGGAACTTCTGCTTAATCCCTTCCTTGAACTCTCTCCCCTTTGACAGAGCCTGCAACTCCTCCCCGTACTTAACATGCTTGGAGAGTACCTGCACAAGTATAGCAACAAAAAACTATCAAAGCATCATGATCTATTACAACATAAATATTATAGAATCAGATATATAATGAACAAATGATAGCATTCACAAATGATAACATTCACAATTGCACAATCATATGGAAGAAAACTTGAAGAACTTTATTAATAGAAGGGAGAATTACAACCCAGTTGTCTAATCCAACATCATCCTCCCAGCTTCACTCCTTCTTCACCTCATGAAATAGTAAGATCACTCCAACAATACAATGCTCTTTCCTCAATTACAAAACTATCAGTAGTTCCTTACAATTCACAATATTCCAGTCTCTTGATCTCTTGAATTGGAGATCCATTTATAGATGTGTGCAAGGGTGTGAGTCATCCATGAGGTTTGATTAGTGTCATTACACTTGTTACAATTGGTTCCATTTGGAGATTTCTTAGATCTCTTATTCATCCTTTGGCGAATTCAGAGAGGCAAGTGGCACAAGGGAATTTTGTAGAAGATTCCATGAGCAACCACCTGGCAAACTGTCTCGTCCATTTGTCCATCCTCACCCATCGCACCCTATAGAAGGCTTAGTTAGTATGCATTGCACCCTGCCAGTGTACCACTCAGTATGAATCACACTTTGCCAGTGGAGCAGTTAGTATGGTTTAATTTATGCCATTTCTGGATGGTTTCTCAGTTGGAAATTTTGGAGAATGATGTATTCAGATGACTATGTTTATTTAGAGTATGAAACAACTCTTTTAGGGGTTGATGAGCCCTAGTTTATCGACATATCAGTCTGGGGTTGATGTGCCCAAATATGTCTATAACACATATCAAATAAAACCAAATATTTTTTTTTATTAAATTTCCTCATCAACTCTTTGCACTTTTAAAGACAATTGCTTATTAATAGCTATATGAAAATGAGATATAATATGAAACAAGTAATACATAGTCATTTAGTATTTGTTATAAAATTTAGAAAATATATATTAAATAATTAAATTAATAATGATATGAAATATTATATAAATAGTATTAGATAAGTTAAAGAAGATTTAAAATAAGAAAAACAAATTGTTTGTAAAACATGTATATGAAAATTAAACTTATTGAATTATTTATCATAAAAATAAAAGAGATTTAAATTTTATAACTAATAAGTTTATAAAAATAGTTATCGATTGTAAATTAGACATTTACATCATTGTAACAATCAAATGTATTCCTAACATGTCACATATATTTTCTTTTTCTATTAGTTATTGGTTTTTTGAAATATCTATTTATACTTTTTGGTGTTGCTTAATTGAGTAAGGATTACTTTACAACAAGTTTTCAGCTCTATTTTTTAATAATTAAATGATGCAAGATAAAATTTAATGCATTATAATTTTTTTAAACATATTTAATTAATGTTTTACATTATTAAATATGTAATATTTATAATCGAAATAAATTAATGCAAATTAATAAAAATATTTAATAGAGTTATTTATAGGATTTTTTAAAATTTTATTTTAATTATTAATAACTATTAAATTGATAGTAAAGATTAAATCTATATAGAATATGTTAAAATATTCATAGTAGTATTTACACATCCGGGTTAAAATTCATATCCAAATCAGTTATGCTATTTTGATTAATTTATCTCAAATTAATTTATTTAAAAAAAAATGTGTCATATGGCATGTTATATTAATAGACCATAATACCAAACTATGGCATGACATGTTGTATTAATAGACCATAATACCAAACCATGGTATTGTAATAAAAGCTATTTATAAATCAATATTTTCCATGATAAAATATAAGTAAATATTTATGATTAACAATATTATTAACTAAATAATATAGTAAAAATATTATTATATACTTTTTAAATCTATTCATATATTAAATTAATTTAATAAAATTATAATATTATTATTTAAATTATAATTATAATAAATTATTCTTTTACCTTCGCAATATAAAATATATTGTGAAATATATGACAAAATTAGTGTTTTTATACTTATCTATATTTACATCCAATAGGTACATTTTTAAACTTTTCTATATTTACCTCCAAGAAGCTCAAATTGATTAAGGATTGGTTTGATAAAAACAGACTCACTTTGATTTAATGAGGACTAAACAATAAACAAACATAAGAAGACATTACACGTATAAACCAATCCTTAACCAATTTGAGATTTTCTCTTCATTTTTTTCACTAGGATAAGCCACATTATTGTGTTGCCTCATATTTATATTATGTTTGTAGATTCTAATTTCAATTCGTGTTAGGTGTCAAAATTGTCTCTCGAAGTGTCTTAGTTGAGTTTCAGTTAAGTCCAGTTTTGTTGAGTGTCTCGAAGTGTCTTAGTTCAGTTTCAGTTAAGTCCAGTTTAGTTGAGTGTAACTCTAGAGATTTATTACTGGTGTTTTTAATGTAATCTTATTTAAGTGATTTTGTAAGAGTTAGAACAGCTAATCCTCTGCTCCACATTTTGTTCTCTTCAAATTTTGTCATGGTATCAGAGCTCAGCCTGTGTAAGACTCCTTGAAAGCAACGGAGAGATGAGCTTGCATAAGAATCCGTAAGAATAAGAGAGCAGCAACATGAGTGAAGACAAAGTGTAAGCCTCTTTGAGAGAGAAACAATGTGAGTGAAGAGAAAACATCAGCCAGTGTGAGAGAGAAACAGAAATTTGAAGAAGCCTGTGAAAAACAGCAAAAAAAACCCAAAAAGCCAGCTACAGCAAGGCTAAGGCAAAACAGATTGAAGGGCTAAGGTAAAACAGATTGAAGGTTTTTTTTTAAGGGAGATTAACGCTTTCCATGTGTTAAACCAGTGCGTTAGTAACAGCAATAACACTGAGCAGTCAGAAGAGAAAGCGCGTCAATCGAGCTTTCTTTGCATCGATTTTCAGTTGGTGCGGGTTAGTTGTGATGGACAGTGCGTTAGAGCACTAACACTGCCCTCATCGTCGACAGAAGAGTTAGTACGCGGACTTTGAGGCAGCAAAATTCGTCCAGTTTCTTCGTAAAAGACTGCAGTGGATTGGGGCAACGATTTCATTGCAAAGTCAAGAAGTTTGAAGAAATTCGTAAAATACCTTAGCAGTAATGTCCAGTTCCTTCCGTGGGCTCGAAAGAAAGACCGACCTCTGTTCAGAAGAGCGCTGACGGCATTCCAACTAGCAAGCGACGAGCCTGGAGCCGAAGCTTTGTCCCAAACACCATGGACAATCACGCAAAAGCAACCAAGCACGTTCCATTCTCGTCTATGGTGAAAAGGAAATCGAATGCACAAGGTGAAAAGTCAATATTTCTTTTAAAAGGGATCATGTTCTTGGTCCTTCGTATGATTTGAAAAGCCTTATGATTTAAAAAAAATGTGCTCATGCGATATTTTAAAAGGGCTTATAAAATTATTTAAAAGAGGTTTTTCCATGTAATCTTTTATACAGGCTCCACGTAATTTGGAAAAAGGGAATAATGTAATGTTTTTAAGAAAGGGAATTTTATTGTGTAAAATAAGTGTTTTTTCCCGGAGGGAATTAAAACAAAACTATATTTTTTTTGGGTTAAAAATTATTGAAAAACTGGGAAAAGCTAAGAGATTGTGAAAGTCAAAACAAAAATAAAAGATATTGGAGATTTTTTTAGATCTAGAAGAGGCAAAAGGATGCCTTTGCATTGAAATGCATAAAAGAAGCTATTGATGACAAGGTTCTTCCTTTCATTTCAGAAGACAAGACAACCAAGGAAGCCTGGGATACTCTTGAGAGGTGTTTTGGTCCAAGAGGGAGTATTGAAGTTGAAGATGAAGGTGGATCTATAGCAACAGATCTACATCCAGATGAATGGGTTGTTGAATCCTACTGTGCTCAATCACACATGGATGATGTCTGTGAAGAAGTCACAAAAGCAAGAGAGAAGGAGCACGTAGATGCTCACGAACCCCCTCTGCACAGCCACACGTGGACGAAAATTTGGTGATTCTAGCAACAAAGCTTGTTGATGAAAATACAATGATTCTGACAACGGAGCTTGCTGAAGAAGATTTGGTAAAACCAACAACAGAGCTTGTTGAGGACGATGAAACTTTCATTGTAGCAGTCAATGCTATGGGGAAACACCAATTAATATTTTTGATGTAAGTTTTGATGAAGAATTGTTGGGTAATGATGAATGGTTGCAAGTGATGCAACAGAAACATCATATTGACATGATGTTATTTGGTGAGACAATTGAAGGCAACCTGTTTGTAGTAGCACATAATAGTATAGAAACAGAGGAAGAGGCAAAGAAGGAGGCCTAGAAAGAGAAAACAGAGATAGATGCAGAAGCAGTAGCTGAGAAAGAAGTGCCACAGGAAAAAGCTCTCATTGCAGAGTGGAAGGAACAAAACCAATGTGGTTTTCCAAATATTTTTAATTCTAATGTTGATTTTCATTATGCAGGTCAACAAAATGATTACGAAGAATAGTTAAATTTTCTTGAAGCATGGCTTGCAACACCATGTCTAGATGAGCTCAGCATAGAAGCTGCAGAAATGATTATTGAAGGCAACATCAATGATGATCAAGTCAATGAAATTTTCAGGCATTGGAGTCCTAAAGAAATATTATTTTATTATAATCTCATTCCAGAGTGGAAGGAACAAAACCAATATGGTTCTCCAAATATTTCTAATTCTAATTTTGATTTTCAGTGTGTGGGTAAACAAAATAGTTACGAAGAATAGTTAAATTTTTTTGAAGCATGGCTTGCAACACCATGTCTAGATGAGGTCTGCATAGAAGCTATAGAAATGAATTTTGAAGACAGCGTCAATGGTGATCAAATCAATGAAATTTTCACGCATTGGAGTCCTGAAGAAATATTATTTTATTATAATCTTATGTTGCCGCAAAAAATGATGATATGAGCACTACCGAAGATAAAATGCGGCAGCAGCACAGATACAAGTCATTTTTTGAAGAAGTCCAAGATATGCTTAGACAGCCTAGAAAAATGGAAGACCTACACCAACAAATGCAGAAACTGAGGATTGAAGGATACAACAAAGAAAAAAAGTTGAAACAATTTAGAGGCTACAGAATCTGCAAAAAGAGAAGAAGGAAAGATGAAATCAATTTTTAAATTGTAAACCTAGCCGAGACATAGACCAGCATGTATCTTAATTAAATTTTATGTGGTTGTAATTAAGGGGGAGGGTGGGGGAATCTAATTCCAACCACCTGTTAGGAGTCAAAACCGTCCCTCCAAGTGTCCTAGTTTACTTTCAGGTAAGTCCAGTTTAGTTGACCCTCTGTTAATAATTATCATATTGTGGGTTGTGCTACCTCATATCCATCTCCTTCATCTGATCTCCAACCTTTGTTAATAAACAAAAGTAGGTGCTCTACGCCACTTTATATCCACATTGATTCTCTCTTGATACACATCATATCATTTCTCTAATTGCTTGTAGAATTTCACTCCAACAAATTCTTAGAAGATGGCTATAAAAGAAGGGTAAGGGATTACGACTATGCCCTTCATGGGGTGGAGCTCAGAAAAGATGTCGTTCAACAGGGTAATTTGTCTTTCCCATTAAAACATAGTTTTGATGAGGGTTATCATGTGTCTGCAAAGAGAGGGGATACATAATATCTAGCACATTCCTAGAATCAACATTACTTGCAAATTCACCTCTCAATATTTCTAATTCCCTATTTCTAATAGCTTATTCCTTTGATAATTTGAAGTTTTCATCTCCATTTCTTGCATCTGCTTCCCTAAAAAAATATGTATTCCCTTAACAATCTTTCCTCTCTTTAAAATATTGATTTCATTAACAATCTTTCCTCTCTTTGGGAAACACGATCTAAATTACTACCATGTCCATCATTTTAGGTTGCATCTTAATTTTCACCCGCATATAAAATCGAAATCCAAATACAATATAATTAATCACATCATGAAATCACATTATCAATTCTTCATGTTATAGTTTTGTCAATTTTTCATGTTACGGGACAATACTCATCTGCTCTGCACTCAGTGCAAAATTGAGCTTGTTTCTTCCATCATAATTATCTTTGATGGCCTTCTTGAATGTTTCCTCACGCAATGGAAAATAATTCCTATCGATACAAAAGTGAACCTGTACATAGATGGAATGGGCATTAGTCATACGAACGAGAACCTCCAGCTATAAGACATGTCATTGTTGAAATCAATGGAGAATATGTATTATTGGAGATAGTTTATTTCATAGTTCTACGTGTGCCTTAGATTAGGATTTGTTCCTATTTTATAGGTGTCAATTCTAATTCTCCTTATTCTGACGTAAACTTATATATTCTGATTTCAATAATGAATTTAAAGAGTGTTCTTTATTTTGGAAAGTCTCCCATGTGTAGCTTGCTCACTGTGTGAGCTACAAGTTTACATATATATAGTTTTGGTATTCCTCATAATTTTAACATGGGTATTGGATGCCTTGTAATTGAGTTTGCCCTTGCTGGCGAAGAGTGTCTGGAGAAGGAGATGAAAGCTGAAGCGTGGAGTTGTGGTGGATGGCAAGAGATATATTTTTTCTTCTCTTAGACATACTCGTGGTGGCATAATTTTTCCCAGAGATTATAGTGCATAGATCGATATGTAAATCATGAACTAGTGAGTGTTGGTGCATTATCAGATTGGGCACCAAGTCGGATCTGTGTGCTGTGATAATAGAGGCTAAGTAGAGGGAGTTCAGCATAGGCATAATTGTGGCATCGTGGCCACTCAACGTAATCATGCATACCCGAATCATCACCTATATTGACCTAAAACTCGCATTGGTAAAAAGAGGTCAAAGGAAGGGCTAGTGCCTCTGTTACTCCAAAATACGCGCTAACAACACGGGCAGTCAGCACAACTTCAAGCCCAAATCTTGCATTGATCGATGTGTTGAGTTGACTACATATTCTTGAATAATCATGGTCAAAGTGGTAGCTTCGTTGAGTTGAACTACAAACTCTCGGACATATGCATAATACCACAAAAGGTTAACTGATGTGAGAGAAATTTATCCAAATGATCCTTACATCGTGGGCAAGTTCTGTGAGTGTTATTTGTGGCTCGAAGCCATTGTATTAGCACAAGTGTTATTGGTGGCCCTAAGACAAGTCTTATTAGTGTTTTGTACATTTTTTTGGTGGCCCGAAGACAGTGGTGAGAGGAAACTTAGTTCGAATCAATGGCAGAGCTACATCACGTCGTTTTCTGGAAGTGTGGTGGATTCGATGTGGTGCCTCCACACAGGATCGAAGTGGTGCATTCCTACGAGTTTTGAAGTGGTGTGTTTCGCCAAGTGGTTTTATCAGGGAAGTGCATGAGGTCTAGCACGGTGGAAGCGGCTGGTAGAGGGAGATCAATGAGTTGATAACAGATGCGTTGATTTGGAAAAATGTGCTAGACCATTGGTAGATTGGTTCAGAAGAGATATGGACTGAGATCATGTATTTGGTGGTCGAGATTGTAAGATCTAATTACAACGAGATCACTTGTCGAGATCATTGTGTTGATGACAAGGTATATTGCATATTTTGAAGATCAAGATCACTTTGTTGGTTCAGTTGTTGTGGAATCATATTTCTCATTACGTACGTTTGGTGTAGTTTTGTTTTTCTTGCCAATATCTTTGTAAGATCATCAATGTTTTTTATTGAATTAATTGGTTGCTGAAGGTTGAGGATCTTGAGGCAGATCCATATATTGACTTGTCACAAAGAATAATCATATTTCATAAGCCTATCCGAATGAGAGTAATAAGCTCGATAGTTCCAATTACGCCAATTGGAAGTTTAAATTGCAGATGCTACTTGAGGGTTCGAGGGCATGGAAAATTGCAAATGGGGATGAAGCAAATCCCACCACAGCCGAAGGTGGAACAACTGCAAAAATTCAAGATTGGGGGAAGAGGAAAAACAAAGAAATGGTGTTGTTGAAGATGTCAATGAAGGACTGCATCATCCCTCATATCGGAGAGTGTAAATCTACGAATGTTATATGAGAGACTCTCAAGGAAATGTATGAGACATAGAACACAAATCACTTATTATTCCTGAAGAGTAAGATTACCTCCATTAGAATGGAAGAGAACAAATTAGTTGTTGCATTCATTTCTTCGATCAAAGAGCTGAGAAATAAGCTGGTTGATAGAGGGGAGACAGTGTCGAACATTGATCTTGTCATGATTACCATGAATGGTATAACTGATGATTATAAGATGCTTATTACAGGGTTGACAGCAAGGGAGAAAAATCCCACCTTTGAAGAATTGACAAGGATCTTGATGCAAGAATTAGAAAGGAAGATGAACTTGAAGCCCCAAAGTGAAAATATTTCATTAATGGAAAAGAAAAATCCTTTCATAGGAAAGTCAGGAACAAGATAGAAAAGCAATGGTACACGTTAGAAAAAACCATTTCAAGGGATGTCTTTGACCAGAAATGATTCAAGGATCAAGTGCTTTTATTGTGGTAAATATGTTCATATTGCTAGGAATTGTCATAAGAAGAAGCTCGATGAAACTCAACACAGACAATAGAAGAATGCAAGGCACTTTTGTGATGAAGATACAAATCAAAACCTCAGATTGTTCATTTCTATGTCTTCTCTCTTTGCTGAGAATGATGAAGCAGAAATTGGGTTTGTGGATTTTGGAGCTTCCACTCACATGATAAGTAATAGACACAGGTTTGAAAATTTTGAAGAGACCAATAGTGGTGTTACTATCTACCTTGGTGATGACATAGGATACCATATTAAAGGGTATGGAAATATTCTTGTGATATTTCTTGATGGTAATATCAGGTGTATTCAGAACATGATGTATGTACCAGCGATTAAAAAGAATCTGATTTCTATCTCTATTATTACAGACCAAAATCTAAAGGTAAAGTTTTTAAAATGTTACTATGTTATTAAAGATCTGTTGGATCATTTGAAGCCAATTGCAAGAAGAATATGAGTTGGAGGCTTGTACAAGTTGAATGTTTTTTTTTTTTTGTCAATTATGACTAAATCTATTAAGAAAAGAAATATGGTACAATCAGAGCTTGCAAAGAGGCTAAGCTGAGGAGCAAGGGAGCCGGAAATGATATGATATCAACCTCGGTCCCAAAACCAACCATGACATGAGCAAAAGAAAACTGAGAGAGTAGAAAGAGATGAGCTAGTCTAGGGCATCTACCCAGCATGGGCAAAATCATCCAATCTACATTTTTTCCCTTTCTTTTTACTGACTTTGACCCAACCATTTTGATTTGGCTGGATCGGAACTACTTGCAGACTGTTCTGCGCTAAAGGGTGAGACTCCTTGTCTGAATCAGAAGGCGAAGACTCATGAGAGCGCTTCTGTGAGAACAGAGGCGCAGGAGGATCCATGGCAGGGGCAGAGGGTGAGTCCTTCGGATGCTCCAAAATCTCCTCGTCCACATCAAGGTCCTCCTCATCTGAGCTGAAAGCCTCTATGTCATCCATAGGGGGCCTGTCACAAGGTTTCCAACTCTTGGATTTGGATTTGCGAGTGATATTCTTCTTTTTGTCGAGGAACGCTGCACATGTGTTCTGGAGATGCCCTGTCTGATGGCAATGGCGACACCTGAAGGCTGTATTCTCGTAGTCCAAAGTTTGTGTCCAGTGGAAGTCCCCGACTTTGAGGATGATCTGATCTGGCAGCCCTTTATTGATGTCTATTTCTGCGCATATTCTGCCATAGGTGTATATTCTTTTCTCCCCCCTTGAGGTGTCTGTTTCCAGGAAGCGGCCTAGGGTGTCTCCGATTCCTTGAAAGACAGCAAAATGCCATAGATGCGCAGGGAGATTTAGAAGCTTGACCCAGATAGGAAGCTTGGAGATAACTGTAGTGGAGGGGTCAAAGTCTGGGAACCAGGGGGAGAGGAAAAGACCAGCTGATCCCCAAAACCAGGGGCCCCCGGAAGGCTTTCTGGTAATCTTCATTGAAGGGAAAGGTTACAATAAAGAAGCCTTTCGAGTAGAAGAAGACTTTGTAGTTGTTGGTCCAGTTAGAAACGATCCACTGGTATAGATCTGCAGTGCAGGACCATAGGCCATTAAATCTGCAAATGAGCGTTGTTTCTGCAAAAGTATGGTATTGATCATATAAAGATGGATGAGAGATTTCAATGGCAGGGGTTTCCTCCATTTTGTCCACCAAAAAAGGTTTGGGGGCCTCGGCAGATTGGGTAGACTTCTTGGCAGGCTGTGCATGTACTGCATCTTTGTAGGAAAAACCTTTGGAGGCAGAGGATTGCCCAACTGCACCTCCCCTTAAACGAAGAGATAGGATCACTGTGGCATTCCGATCAATATTGTAAAAGGAAAGATGCAGATTGATATCAAGCTGCTTACCAGCAAAGAGGAGCCATAGAAGGGAGGAAGGAATCCCCAACCTCTGATCGAGAATCCTTGAGAGATGGCGCACAGTGAAAGTCGGCAGGACCCCAAGGAGCAGGGTTTTGCCTGTCAAAAGAATTATTTGAATCTGAAAACTCTCTTGCTGGGGAAGAATAAGATCTCGGCTACCTGAATGAGGAATGGAGGTTACACACTCTTCCTCATTGCCTGAGCACTGAAGATGGACAGTCCTGCTGTCTGGGTGCTGAAGCTGGGCAGTCCTGAAGTCAACCTGAAATGGATTCTTCATGTCCAAATGGAGCCCCTGCAATGTCATTAACCCTGATTTTCTTAGCTCCTGTATCCACGCAATTACATCTTTACGGAGATAACTGTTCATTTCTGGGCGTATCTCGCCTGACTCTGATTTGGGCTAAGCCAGGTCATAAGCAACACGACTCCATTGCCATTTCAACTCACAGATGTTTCCGTTTATCTGCTTTTCGTCCTCGTGCTGGACTGTGCATCGATTTTCTGGCGATAACGGTAGCCACCGCCGCTGCTCCTCGATTTCATGTCGCAGGCCCGCATTAGTGGAGTACAGGGAAGCCATGGCAGCCGCACTAGGGTTTCAGTATTTTGTTCTCTGCTCCGTTGGTCCTACAAGTTGAATGTTACAAGTGCACCACATCAAGGATTAACTTCAACATCTATAACAATAGTGAATTTGTGGCATCAAATATTCAAACACATCAATCTTCCCAACTTATTGCTGCTACAAAAACAAGGTATGGTTAATGGAATCCCTGTTTTTAAAAATACACATGTTGACTATGAAGGATGTGCACTTGGGAATATGCACAAGGATGAATTTCCCTCAAGTTTAAATAGAAGAAAGATAGATATCCTCGAACTTGTGCACACTAACATATGTGGGCCAACGTAGACAAGATCATTAGGAGGAGCATATTATTTTTTATTATTTGTTGATGATTGCAGATTATATACTTGGGCATATTTTCTAAGAAAGAAAAGTCATACATTTGAATATTTTAAAGATTTTAGAAGTATGATTGAAAAACAAACATGAAAGGTCATCAAAATTCTCTGTTGAGATCAATGGGGAGAATACAAACTAGGAAACTTCATCAAATATTGTAGTAACCATGGAATAATTCAATAGTTTACAGTACCCCACACTCCACAGCAGAACGGGGTTGTAGAGAGGAAGAACGTAACTCTGGTGGAGTGTGCATGCAACATGTTGAAAGGTAAGAATATATTTAATGGTTTTTGTGCAAAAGCTATTAATGTTGCAGTCTATTTAAAGAATTGGCGTCCAACAAAGAGCCTTGATCTTAATACACCATTCAAGGATTTATATGGTTTTAAGCCTGCTGTTAGTCATTTAAGAGGATTTGGTTAGAAAGATTTTCCTTATATTCCTAAGGAGGATAGGAAGAAATTAGATGTTAAGGCCATCAAATGCATATTTGTAAGGTATTGTTCTGAGTTTAAAGCATACAAACTATTTAATCCATCTACTCACAAGGTGTCTGCGAGTAGATATGTTATATTGCATGAGCAGGTTGATGAAGGAAGCATAGACAAAGACTATGATATGAGGCACATTCCTTTGCTAATGGAGGACAACAATGAGGAAATTAAAAAGAACCCCATGCAAAAACAGAAAAAAGAATAATAAAGTGATGCAGGTATAGTGAGCAAGCCAATTCCACTAAGGAATGACCAAGACATATTTGAGGTAAGTCTGCTACTAAGGAGATCGGGAAGGTAGACTCAACTACTAGGAAGATGTAGGGATCATCCTCTTATAACTAGTATGCTAAATGTTGTTGAACCGTCGAATTATAATGAAGCAATTCAGTATGATGAATGGAGGGAAACCACGAAAGAAGAATATAAGTCAATTATTAAAAACAAAACATGGGATTTAGTTGAACTACCAGAAGGAAAAGAACCTATAGGTTGCAAATTGTTATATACACCTAAATTTAAAACAGATGGTAGTGTATACAAATAAGAACAAACCTAGGTTGGTCTTGAAAGGTTACTCACAAAAAGAAGGAAGTGATTATGAGGAGACCTTTGCTCTGGTAGCTAAGTTGAGCACTATTAGGATGTTGATAGCTTTAGCTACAAAGCATCATTGGAGTCTACACCAACTAGATGTGAAGTCTACATTTTTAAATGGAGAATTGAAAGAAGAGGTTTATTTCAAACAACCTTAAGGGTTTATCGAACATGGGAAGGCACATTTAGTCTGCAAATTAAAAAAGACATTATATGGTTTGAAACAGGCACCAGGTCATGGTATGAAAAATTTCACTCATTTTCCTTGTAGCATAGTTATAAGAGGAGTAAAAATGACACAAATATGTATACTGTGTTTGATGAAAATGGGAAAATTGTTTTGATTTCTTTATATGTACATGATTTAATTATCACTAGAAATGTCAATGAATTAATTAAATTCATCAAAGTGCAGATGTCACAAGGTTTTGAAATGAAATACCTCAAAGAATCACACTATTGTTTGGATCTAGAAGTTTGGAGGGACTCTGGGCAGATTTTTCTCACTTAAGGGAAGTATGTTAGAGGGTTATGGAAAAAGTTCAAAGTGGACTAGTGCAAAGATGCCTTAGTACCTTTGTAGTAGAATCTTAAACTTCAGATGGAGGATGATTCCAAAGTGGTGGATGCCACATTGTATAGACAACAAGTTGGGAGTATGATTTATTTGACTACAACTAGACAAGACATAGCATTTTCAGTCAATATGTTAATTCAATTTATATCAAAACCTCTTGAGAATCACTGGGTGGCAGCAAAAGGTGTCTTGAGATACCTTCAAGGAACCATTGATTTTGGTATTAAGTATAATGATCCTTCTGATGTATATTTGACAGGTTTTTCAGATTCAGACTCGGTAGGAAACCTAGATGACAGAAGATCCATAACAGGTTATGCTTTCAATATTGGGTCTGGATTAGTTGCTTGGAGCAATAAGAAGCAAAGTATTGTTTCCTTATCTTCTACAAAAGTGGATTATAACGCATTGTGCGTAGCCACGTGTGAGGTTATTTGGTTTAAGAGACTTCTCCATGATGCAGGAGAAGATATAAAAAGATGCAACAATAATAATTAGATGTTACAACCAAAGCTAAATCAAGCTAGATAACAACCCTGTGTTTCAGAAAAACAAAAAAATATTGACAATCAGTTTCATTTTGTTAGAGAGAAGGTTCAGTCTAAAGAAATTTTTATTGAATATTGTAACACTTGTGATAATGCAGCAGATATTTTTACTAAGCCGGAGGATTAAATTTGATGTGTTTAGGGAGATGTTAGGAGTACAGGTGAACCCTTTCTCTGTTAAGGGGGGTTATGTTAAAATTAATGAAGAATATGTATTATTGGAGAGAGTTTCTTTCACACTTGTGCATGTGTACTAGATTAATATTAATTCCTATTTTTTAGGTGTCAGTTCTAATTCTCCCTATTACAATGTAAACTTATATATTTTGATTTCAATAATGAATTTCAAGAAGGTTCTCTGCTCTAGGCACTCTCGAGGTGCCTCTTGCTCACCTGTGAGATTCATGTTACAGATTATAAGTTTTGTCTTCCTTAATTTTAATAGTCATGTACACAAAAAAATTAACCATGCAAGAGGTAAACGAATATGATTAGATGCACCCAAATAGATCTGCGCATAATAGCAAAAAATCCAAGGCATGTGATTTATTTTCTAAATTTGTTGCAAGAAATACTGTGTACTCAATTTGTTGCAAGAATTCGAAATTTCATATCATAATCAAGTTGATCATGTTTGCAGCTTCATGGAATTACAACACTTCTACTTCTAGCAAAGAAACTACTCAAAAGTAATGGCGGAGCCAGATGGAGCCTAATATGAGGTAAATGGTTCTCAACATGTACACTTTACTCACAAATTAGGTGAAAGAAATGAGGACATATAATTATTACATGAGTAGGAAACAACCTCTTGGATCCTATGAAGGCATTTTTTTTTTCTACCTCATTAACACCTTGTGATGTAGCTTTATAAATCCCAGACATTAATATTGTGTCAGTGTCGAACAAGAATAACATCATTCATGAATGAACCTTTTGTACAAGCTCCATTTTTGTTGAAGGCATACAAGAAGCGTGATACCAGAAACAATCCTACTTACTTCATGAGTTACACATAAATATCAACACATCAAATTTATTATTGATGTGGAAAAGTTGATTAGTGTTTCTTAAGTCTGCAAAT
>APFE031070915.1:8194-34240 GCA_000404065.3 Pinus taeda
TGGTATTTGGAAGCCATGGTTGGTTCTATTTTGGATAAACCCTTATGATCCCACATTCATGCTTGGAATATGGCACGAGGGTGATTGGATGAAAGAGATATTGGTTCAACCCCGTCTATGGTTAGGTGGTACATTCAAGTACCTAACTTAGTTGGAATTTTCATATGTTAATATGAGCTATTTTCCTATTGTGATTAATGAGCACATCTACTGGTTATTATGTTGGTATTATGGCCAATTTTTCCTAGTTTCTATTCTTGTTACATGCTCGTTATGTACCTGGTTATCTGATGTGCTCTAGCAATGGCTCTTGTTAATGATTTTATAAGTTGTTGAATGGTTGATGAAGGCATGGACTAACAAGTGTTATTGCAAGTAGATAGAGAGGGCATAGAACCTTCTTGGTGATTCTAAGATGAATTTTAGAAGTTTATGATCAGATATGCATTCATGATCTGTACCTTCCATGTTTGATATCCGTTTGATGAAATTTATTTATTTCATTAGGCAAGTATTGGTCAAGATCTTATTGCTTTGATTATTTAGCATTATTATCATCATTGTGTTGATTATGGAAAGTTACAAGTAGTTTTGGGTAGTGGTATAGAGGCTAGCCTGAAAAGTGGCATAGATCTCACAAACACATGCACATAACAAGGGATTTTGGGTCATAACCACATGGAGACAAGCTTGTGGGTGTGGTTATAGCCTCCCAACCACATGCATGTAGTGTTATGAGTGTGGTTAGGGAGCAAACCTTGTGAAAAAGAGTTCCAACTTAGGGATTGATCACCCAGGGTGGTTGGTAGGCTCTTGAGTGATTTGTAATCTTTGAGGGATGTTAGATTGTTTAAGATTTGAAGGTCCCACTTCCATAACTAGAACTTGGAGGTCAAGTCATATCATAATGACACTTAGATCATGTTTACCTTGGAGAGCTTATAAAAGTGGGTAAATGTGGGAGGATGTGGTTACAATGGTTTAGGCCTACAAGATCCTAAGATAGTCAATAAGGCATGTGGTGGAGATGGATTAAGAAGGTCACAATCCCTTGGGATGTCTTATGGAAAGAAAAGTATGCTCCATGATGGAACTCCCAGACCTTGATTAGGTTAAATGATCACATTATAGGCTCAATAACTTGGAATATGGATTGGCATAACTGAGGAGTTACTCAAGATTACTAATTTTGGGAAATTAGGAACAGTATAACAACCCTCTTTTGGGAGGACGTGTGGAAATAGGAACCCTACTTGACCTCACATGCGATACTAGCCCTTAAATAGGAAACATGAAGATTAGGGGAAAGGGAAGTGCACCATTATTGGGACCCAGGGGGAGAAAATCATAAATGGTGGAAATGGGCACCTCTAAGTCATCATATGCAGGAACAACTGGCCCAGGTTGGCAAAGAGATGGACAACAAGCTACTGAAAAGGAAAAGCCTTATCTCAGAGGAAAAATACTAGTTAAGTTGGGAGAGACAAGAAGGATGATAGTTTAATATAAAGGAATCCTACCTCTACATTATAGGACATCAATAGGAAAATGCGGACCCATTGTGGAACAAAATCTAGTCTATTCCTCATTGGTCGAAAATCAAATTGTTTAGTGGTTAATGATTCATAGAAAAATATTAAGTTGGGAGAATCTATGTCGAAGAGGATTCATTGGACCCTCATGATGCAGTCTCTATGAGAAGCATGAGGAATCAATGAACCACCTCCTAAATATGTGCAAGTATATGGGATTAGATCTCACGAGTGTTCCACCAAGCAACTAATAACGAGATAATATTTAGGAAACCCTAAGCAAGTGGAGAGATAAAATCATGAAAAATGAGCTTGTAAACCTTGCTTGGTGCCTGATTCCAGGATTTGTGGTTTAGGCCATTTGGAAGGAGAGAAAAAAGAGAACATTTCAGAGTAAATCCCTCCCAAACAAAATCTTGGTAGATCATGTCCTACAACAAATGCAAGAAAATATCCTCAGTAGCAAGCTAAAAATCTCAGAGGAAAACCTAGTGGACCAAGATAAAATAATTCTAGAAAGTCTGGGGTTTGCAGGAGGTCAATCTCACCGTAGCAGAAAAAAGAACCCCAACTCTAAGGAGTTGCAAAACCATGGTTTCCACTAGCTCTGAGATTCCTAAAACTAAATTTTGATGGGGCTTCAAAAGGTAACCCCAGTCGAGCCAGTGCAGGGGGTGTTATCAGAGATAGCTAAGAAGGATTCAAATTATCTACCATAATAATTCAGGCGAGGCCAAAAATAATGCTGTATAATTTCATGCTTTGGAATAAGGGCTAGAATTGCTGGTTCGGGAAGAAATTTACAATATCCCCATTGAAGGGGAATCAACCTTAGTGATTACAGTGGCGAAATGATTACAATGCAACACAAAAATTAGTAAGGTAAAAACTCATTGGCGTCTGGGAAAGATAATACAGAGGATACATGGATACTTTGTGACCATGCAAATCATTGATATCAACCTAGTTCGAAGATCAACGAACATGGTTGCGATATGTTGGAAAATGAGGGAGCTAGTGGGACGATAAATAATTACGAATGCAAAAGGGTCCATGATGGTCCATTGAAAGAATATTGTGATCGATTGGTTGAGCTAAACTGTCTTAAGAAAGGTCAAAATTGGGTATAGGTGACTAAGGATATGACATGCCTCAGTGAGGGGCAAAGCCCAATGTATTATTAATGATTAACCGGGGTCGAGAATCCATGCCTCCATGCAAAAAATATGAAGGATGGGTGATGGAGGTAGGTGGTGCTGGTAGAAACCAAGTGATGAGAACGTGGTTGGGTACTGCATGAAAGATGGTGGTAGGTGGATGTAACAACCCCAATAAAATCCCTCACCCCCATATTTTTCTCCCATGGGCTTGGCCAGGGTCCTTTCTCCACTCTAAAAGAAATGCAGATGGAAGCAGTTATTGGAAATCGCAAATCCTATGATAATGAGGAGATACCAAAGGAGAGGGAAGAGAGAATGTGGATGGTTGGCACAAATGAATTTTTGCGGACTATGACAATATGATCGGGTAATAATAGCACAATTAGTAAGGATTTAGAGTGGTGGTAACTTTGGGGTCTTGGCAATGGCTGTTATTTATTACATGTCCGGCTCAATGGTTCTACAAAGAGAGAAGAGTGTAAAAAGGGATCGAAAGGCAAGCGACTTTATAACCATTATGTTTCTTCTCTTTAGGTTTTTTGGTCTAAGAAGTATGGATAGTTTTAGGCCAACCTATCATCGCGACATGCCTCAAGGAGGCCAACAAAAGGAGGAACCATATAAATTTACCAAAATGGAGATAACAATGTGGGAAGCTGCATTAACTTATGCTAAGTCTATCCTGGCGAAGGGCAAAGAAATCCTGGAAATGTTGGAATAGGATGTTAGGGAGCAGAGAGCCAATAATTTTGATGGTAGAGTGGCAGAAGAGGTGGACTAGATCATCGATCTAGGGCTCACTAGAACCCACGAAACTTGTTTCACAAGATGATGGATATTGTGTGGCATATGAATACGATAATGGGGAAGCTATTGGCAAAGAATGTGATGGGACTAGGCAACCATGGTCCTCATAAAAAATAATTTGAATATCTCCAGAAGCATATGGAGCATATGGAAACCCTGCTGCGTACTCTTGTGGACATTGAACGACTCCAGAAGGATAGAATGGAGACCCTGGCCAAGAAATTTGATGCGTTTCTTCATTACATCCACCATTTGGATATAAATTTGGGAAATGTGGTGGACCAACCCGCACAAGTGAGGAGGGTTTGTGTCAAAGGTTCCAGAGAGGAGTTACTTCACCAGGAGAGTGACCCCGAGTGAGAAACACCTGTAGGATCCCCATTCAGAAATTGTCCATGAACCCAAGTTTTAAGAATGTTATCAATTAGTCCATGGTTTGCCTTATGTTTCTATTGTAATGTTTTTGTTATATATGTTAAAGTAAGTCAATTAGGTAATGTCAATGTCCAACCAACTAGATGACTCAAACCTATATGGTATTTGGTCTCTAGGAAACACCTGGAAAGTAGACGCTATCAGTTTTTTTGTAAGTTTTGGACAAGGTAGAAGAATTTCAGTAGTGTAATAGAAAAATATTGATAAAACCCTAGTTTTACTGCAACTGGTCTAGTTTCCAGGCTGGTAGAGCATCTTGCATATGGTGCATTTTTTATTTCACACACACATACACATACACAGGTTTTATACTAGCCTAGATCCATAAGTACAAATGAATCTAAGAGTGTGTTTTTGCATTTTATACGATGGATCTAAGTTGGAATTCTTGCATTCCATAATGTATTTCCTCAAGCTTCATGAGAACAAATACCATGAGCAATACAAAACCATGGGCTTATAAACCACTGTAATTTTATAGTTAAAATTAAAATAATTAATTATTAATTATTAATTATTCTATTTTTATAATTTTTATTGTCAAGGATTTACACCTCTTATTATTTGTATTTTATTTTTGACCAAGTCTAAATGTTTATGTTGACATTACAATATTGTTGCCATATTGAGCTAGAGAGCGCTCCATGCAATTAAAAATAAGAATATAATATTATTAAGAAAAGCTATAGTTCTATCTTAATATGGATTTATTAGGCGTTGAGAGGAATAAAACCTCCTCTGGAAGTGTAAACATTTTCTTTAGTTTCACATTAAAAAAAATTACATTTTAAAAAATCTAATCTCTGAATATCTTAAAATTCATAATTAAAATTAATTATACCAATTTATATAGCTACACTACTTTTCCTTCAACAAATTATAAAAAAAATAGTTCTTTAGTTTCACATTAAAAAAATTACATTTTAAAAAATTTAATCCCTCAATATCTTAAAATTCACAATTAAACTTAATCATACCAATTTATATAGGTACACTACTTTTTCTTTAGCAAATTACCAAAAAAATAGTAACAATAATGAATAACAAGTGAATTACCAGCTACATAATCCAAGTCCACATGTAATAAGTATATATAGGAAATGGTTCAAAAGGAACACATATGGAAAAGATCATTATGACACATGTACGTCTTCTATCAAAACCACAAGGTCTCACACATATGGAAGAGAGCATTATCACACATGTACATCTTCTATTAGAACCACAAGGTTTTTTTTTAACAAAAGTAATAATTGTAAGTTAATAATTGAAGATTGCAAAAGAAGTTAGAGTTAATTTTTTTTTATAATATTTTTATAAAAAAATTGAAGTAAAATATAATGATTATATTTTATGAAGAATGAGTTGATTGGTGTTAAAGTGCATGGATAACATCTCTCAAGTGAGGTCTAGTAACTAGTTAATAAATTTAGTAAAAAGTCAATTTGAAATAAAAATAGAAAATCAAAAAAAACAACCATGTAAATATTCATAATAATAATAATAAAAAGAAGTTTAATAATTCATGAAATTTGTTTAAAAATTTCAAAGGATGAAGTAAAATATTTTGACTAGAGTAAAAAAAATTGTTAGAAATAAATATGTAAAAAATAAAAAATATTTAAAATATTTGGAATTTGAAATGAGTTATAGTTTTAGGCATGTGGATTGGATAAAGTCATGATTTAACCTATCTAAACAAAGCTATATATTATTACACATTCGTAAATAAAAAAAATAAAAAAAAAACAATTTACATTTTAATTTGTTTAAAAATTTCAAAATTAATTGAAAGTAAAACTTTTTTAGCAAAATAAAAAACAATATAATGATATATAGTTTCTATGAAAACATGCAAGTTGGTTGGGTGTCATAATCCATGGATAATATCTCTCCAAGTAAGCCGAGCTAATTAGTTCACTAAACTAATTAACAAATCAATTAAATTAAAATGACTAAAGAATCTACAAACAATCATCAATTAACTATTTCATAATTCTGCATGAACATTTCAACTCATAATGAAAAGAACAAATCAATTGAATTAATATAACTAGAAAATCTACCAATAATCATCAATTAACTATTTCATGATTCCTGGGTGAACAATTCCACTGATAGTGCAAAAAGTAAAACTCATGGATGCATGACTTCACTCTACTGGAATGGGATGCATGACTTCACTCCACTGGACTGGTCTGACTGAAATATAACTATCTCCAAGTAAAAAAAATCCAATGCAGGGTGATGAAATGATGGACCGGTCTCTGGTTCTAATGATAATCTCCCTAATTTGATTGCAATATCTTCTATGTCTCAGGTTTGATTTCTTGTTAATTCACTGAATTCATCAGTCATTAAATCTACAACTTGTACAATAATAAAATGCTTGTAATTGCTGTCAACAAATTTTTAATAATTCCGCCTTGCTGCAACATTAAAATTCACTCACTGTTCTCATGAATGAAAACAGGGTATGTTGGATTATGCGCACAGCACTCTTGAAGGCACACACATGCGAATGTTATAACAGCACACAGCATAATCGGTGGGCGCACAGCAGTATCAACGATTTTGTAACCTTATACCATACACAATACATGGAATATGCGTACAACACACAGCTTATTAAATAACACCACACCCACGCTATATAATATTACAAAAGGAAATCTTACTTGAAAGGAAATCTTTTTTAATTGGCTGTTAAGTTTTTAATTTTTTTTTTAATATTACAAAAGGAAATCTTTTTTAATTGGTTGTTAAGTTTTAAATTTTTTTTTTTATTCATAATGTAAGTTTTTATTTAGTAAAAAACCGCTTTTACTTAATAATTTAAGCTTTTTACTATTCTTATTTTAGAGAAAAGATAGCATGTCTTATTTTTTTTTCCTATTTTTAATTGAAAAACGAAAAACAAAAAACATAAGAACAGCAAGCTTTTCCAGTCTGAGTACATGCACATGCATAATGAAACCAATAGTTTCAAAATAACAAAACCATGTGGCTAAATAGCGAAAATATATAAAGTTGCTCATATATACCAATAATTTCCTCCCTGGCTCCCACCTCGTCCGGATCTTGCGAAAAAGAGTACAAAGAAGCTGTATCTCTCAGGATTGTAGATCAAAATCTGCACAGGCTCCATACAATTTTTAGCGTAACACATAGATCTGCCATAGATTTCTTATTGCGCACTCTTCTTGCAGGGTTTCTTCAACTGTGTTTTGAATTTTGAGGGCTTCCTCATATTTCAGAATGATGCAGCCAAATCCCACGACAGCGCGCGCGATTGTTCGCCAGCAGCAGCAACATCAACAATTTTACAGGCTAAATTGGGCGCCATTTGGCATTGAAGAAAAATATTGTATATTCGTGAGAAATTTGGCAACTGATGTGACAGACTACTTGTTGCAAGAGACCTTCAGAGCTGTATACCCGTCTGTAAAAGGAGCAAGGGTTATTACTGGTATGATTACAGGCCGTTCAAAAGGGTGTGGGTTTGTAATGTTTGGGGATGGGAATGAGCAAGCTCTGGCTATGACAGAGATGGATGGAAAGATTTTATCCTCCAAACCTATGTCAGTAGGTCCTGGCCTGATAATAATGAATACAGGGAATCAACCACCACATCCTGAAGTGGTGACATCAACCTCAGAGAATTATCAAAATAATACCACTCTATCTGTTGATGGCTTACATCCCACAGTGGCAGTTGAAACGCTCATGGAGTCATTTGCCCAGTTTGGTATATAATGTTTGTAATATTTTAATAGATTTGATGATATGTTGGTGTGAATTAGATTGACTGATTGATTAGTTTGGTATAATGTTATTAATATTTTAATAGATTTAGTGATACTCTGAAACTATTTAAAATAAGCTAGATTCCTTATTCCTTCCCCACATCGCAGTGTATCTCAGTGTAGGCAAGTTGGACATATATCCCATTACAATTATATCATTGTTTTTCACTGGACTCTTGAGGCATAATGATTAAGTTATATTTATTAAATTATATTCAATTACAATAACTACATTATTGTTTTTCACTAGACTCTTGAGGCATAATGATTAAGTTATATTCACTATTTTGGAGATATATCCAATTACAATTACATCATTGTTTTTCACTGTTTTTCACTAGACTCTTGAGGCATAATGATTAACTTATATTTATTAAGTTAATTTCTTATAGTTGTTTGTATTTCAAGGTGTGAATGATATTGTTATTATTTTTGTATTTGAAGGTTTGAATTATAATGTAATTATTGTGAATTATGAATCATTCATCATTCTTGATTTGCAATGATATATTTTTAGTTTTATATTTTCAAAAGATTTAATTTATCTTTTGACTATTCTTTTGTAACTATTTTGTAATTTTTTTAAATTTTGAATTTGGTTTGTAATTGTTATTATGTTAATGCATTAGTATGTAACCGTGTTTTCTCTATTATCTAAAGGGAATAGTGAACTTAATTTCCATCCTCTTAATCTTGGTTTGAATTATTCAATAAAGGCCATGTTCCACATTCATGTTTTGTTTTGGTACTTCTTTTCTTCAACATTCACCACAATATTTCAGTTTTCTATTGTTTACAAACATTTAGAATTGAGTAGCTAATATGTCTCATTCAAAGGTATACTCTCATGTAAATCCTTTTTGTTGAAGGTGAGCTAGTTTGGGGAAGATGTTTTCTTTTTCCTTTGTCAACAAAATTTGATTTAAAAATCTCACTTTAGATTCAAAGCTTTGGCTTTGTTGGTTCCCCATATAAAGGAGTTGGTAATACATTGACGGAATATTGAAGCTATTGAGATCTTTTTGTTCTTACTTTCGGTGGGATCTTCTTGAAGTATCTTTCATCTTAGTTAGCCATATGGTAATTAAAGAAGTGTTTCATAAACCTAATTAAGAAAGACAATGCTACTAGAATATTAGAACAAAAAATAGAAATGATAACTCTTATTCAGTGACCAATTAGATTTTGTTGGGATGAACTCCAACAAACAAAAAAGTGTCATGTGTGGGGTCTCTTCAAATATAATAACTAGATCCAAATCATTGGTCACTTCATCTTTGTATTCTCTTAATTTTAATTATTTACAAGAAATAAATATAGAGGATTATGTCCAACATATTTGTTGAGAGTAAACCAACAACAAATGAGAGGTTTGATTGGTTATGAATTAAGTACAAAATATTTCCTACCAATCATATATATGAAGACAGATTGACCTTAGGAGTTAAACACTTGATTGATAAGGCATAGGGGTGTGATTACAATTTTTATTTTGAAAGTAGAGTAAATGTTTAAGGGCATATTTGGGAAACAATGGTTCCATGTTTGGATTATTAAATTTGAAGACCAAGGACATAATGAATGTGGCCTTAGTAAGACATGCCAAACTGGGTCACAAGACTAACTTCACATGGTTCATTTGGTATCGATTAATCTCAATAATAAATACTTCTAGTGATATGTAGATCATGAACATAGACATTGGGATCATATTGACACCTAAAAAAACCATAACCAAAAAGAAGGTTGTTCATCATTTCATACCAAGCTCATGGATCTTGCTTGAGACCATACAATGACTTCTTGTGGTGGCAAAAAAGGGAGGACTGTTATTACCTTAATTTTTCGTACAAGAGGCATTCAAGTGATTTTATAAACACAATTCATTTTGATTGGATAATTATATTGTTTTTCATCCATATCAATGCTTTTAAAGTGAAAAAAAGTGAAGGAATCAACTCACAAGACCATTTTTATCGGTAGGACCCAATTTGGCAAATTGGGGTCTGAAACATTCTAGGAGCATGTTGAGACATCAAATGGATTTTTTTGGGATAAAAATTTACCACTTTAGAATCACACATTTTTTTCCTATTCTACACAAAGATACATTTCCAACGATACAAGAATTTCCTCAATCAGAGTCTATCTGCAAAAGCTGTGCCACTTAGAAGTTGACATTCCTGTTTTCACCACCATAATTCAAGAGGATGCCACATCAACGCCCATTATTCATGGAAACGGGGATCACTTCATGATAATGATGAAGAATACTCTAGAATATTCCATATTTTCACTCTAGTTAAGAGTTGAAGGGGTCAAACTGAAACTGTAGTAAGCTATTGGGCTATGTTATAATTAGACACCCTGAAGGGAAAGGGGTTCCATTCTTTTCAAGGGAATTTTGTTCCATAGACCAAAAGAATAGCTAAGAGGGATAGGGAGAGAGCACATAGAGAGTATTTGTGCATTGTAGTAGCCCATGGGCCAAAAGCCTTACTTATTTGTTATTTCTTCCATTTTTTATTAAGAGAAAGAGAGAAGAGCGACCTCACCTTCAAGATGGGCTTTCTCTTAAAAGGTTTACTAGGATATCTTATGCCAATTGTAGTTTGTGAGTTTTTCTTTCAATCTTATCCATTTTCTACATAGTTACTATTTTCATGCATATGCAATAAGAAATAATTTACGGATCTATAATTCTATTGAAAAATAAACCCTCATAGTGTAGATTTCAAAATTTTAAATACATTTCATCAGATATATTCTCACAAAATCTCTAGTGGAATATCCACGGTAGTTTATGGATCATATTGGTATTAGAGAAAGTTTCTTTAGGTATATTTTGAGGAGTTGTAGGGGATACATATAGACTAAATCGAAAGTCAGTAGACCTCGGTCATGGCTGATGAATATGTGAATAACCCTTTTGATCTCGTAGAGGAGAGGTCTTTGCAATTGAAAGCACAAGTTGAAAATATAAGCCATAATGTGAGCCTCCTCATGGCGATGCTAACCAATAAGGCTAGAATAATTAGAGAAGATGGGGGTTATAACATAGAGGTATGGTTAGAGGGGAGATTAGGAGATTAGGAAGAAATGAAGGAGTCGAAGAATGAACCTAAAAAAAATCAACCCAATTTGAGTGTCCTGAACTACTCACAATCCTTGATAGAAAATGGAAATGAAAGTTGACATAAAGTTGTGTCAATGTGAGATCGACACTTTGAAGCTAAATAACTGGTTTCAACAATTAAAAGTTTATTTCAGTGTTCATCAGATAGAGAGAGAATAAAATATTTCATTTATGTAGCTAAAAGTAGATGGCCATTCCATTACTTGGTGGGGAAGCCAAAAAAATACTAAGTGGGAGGACTTTAAAACCCTTATAAAGTCACAATCTTACCTTATGTAGAGGATCAGAGGATTAAATGCCACTACTTCAAGCAAAATCATGGGTACAGTGTACATGAGTACACCATAGAATTTAGAAAGATGACCATAATCTTGGGTGTCTCCTGAAAAACCCAAATGTACTCCTCATAATGTACTCCTCAAGTACCTAAGGGGTATACACAACCATCTAGGGAAGAAAGGGATGTTTTTCAAGTGAAAACAATGGATATGGCTTGTTTACAAGAATAGTACTTGGAGAACATAAACCGAAAGAAAAAGAAATCAACTAGATTGTAGCAAAAGGAGCACCGGGATGCTTCTAAGGAGGGGAAGAAGAAGTGGAAAGAAGGAAAAGATAAAAGGACGACAAAAAAAAAAATATTGCAAAGATCCCAACAACCACTACAACCACTATAACATTAAAATTCATATAGAGGACAATTGTTTGGAGTTGCATTAAGAGCTTAGCTTGAAGAATAAAAAGAAAGATAATAGGAAGAAGAATCTCATGGCCATTGATTCAAGAAACCATGTTGAAATGAGCTCAGATTCATATGAGAAGATCGTATTTAAATCAACGTAGAAGGAGATTAATATAAGTAGCCTTCATAAACAATAAGATAACACAAATATAGGTTAAAAATACCAAGACTCATGCTTTGTTCGACTCAGGATTGCAGGAAATTCTCAATATAGAAAAGTTGTGAACAAATTGGGATTGGAAATTTATGTCCATCCAAACCCATATCTATTAGGAAGTGTAAATAAGGATGTTGAGATAAAGGTAAAAATGCAATACAAAATTAGATTTGTTGTAAGTGTTTATTTAATTGATGAAGTGGAACTTGATGTAGTTCCCCTTGATGTATGTGGAGTGATGTTTGGAAGTCCCTATATGTACATGCGAGATGCAATATTCATGTGGAGATCCAACCAATACCACCTAATCAAATATGTAAAATCCTTCTCTATCAATAAACATAAGGGAAAGTATAAAATTTCACTAGTAAGTACCAACTAAGCTAAGAAACTGGACACTTTGAGCAAGTAAGTTTTACTACTTTTAAGAGAAAATTGGTCTATAGATGAGTCACTAAGAATAAAGGCATGCCTGGAGGGGTGTATTAAGAAACGAAAACAATAACTAGAAGAGTTGCTACAAGCATATAGGATCCATGAGCCTAAACATATACCATCTACGAGGGAAATAGAGGACAAAATCTAGTTATTTACGAACTCCCAATTGCCAAACATTGGGTTGTAGTAGAAAGAAACAATTGTAACAACTAGTAGGACATGGATTCATTCAATTGAGTACATAAACATGTGGGTCACCTATCATCATTGTTTCAAATAATGATGTAATTTGGTGATTATGTATAGATTAAAGGGAATTGACCAAAAATATGCAAAAAAACAAGTACCCCTTGCATATAATAGATGATCTACAGGGTTAATCGTAATAAGTGAAATGATTCACCATGCTCAACTTAAATTTTGTATATCACTAGGTTCAAGTTAGAGAAGATACTTGGAAGAATACCTTCAAAACTAGGCAAGGTTTATATGAGTGGTTAGTCATGCCAGTTGGCCTATGTAATTCACCAACTATGTTTATGAGGTCAATGAATGATATACTGCACCCATTTATAGATTCATTTGTTATTGTGTATTTGTATGATACAATGGTATACATCGTTACCTAGGAGGAGAAAATCTCACATTTGACTTAAGCGTTGGAGACATTAAAGAGGCACCAAATTCTGGGAAATATCAAGAAGTGTGACTTTACACAACAACCTTTTGTGTATTTGAGGTATGTGATAGGTGAAGGAGAGATGAAAATAAATCCTTCCAAGATGGAGACCATCATGAAATGGATGATGCCTACTAATGTTTCTAAGGTTAGGATTTTAATTTGGGTGGCACAATAGATAAGGAAATTTAACCTTGTTTTTAGTAATAGAAACACCACTTCACACCATAATAGAAAGTGGCAAGGGTTTCCAATGGGGAAAGGGTCAATAGAGGGCCTTTGAGGAGCTAAAGAATAAAACTAGTCAAGCACTTGCAACAACCCTTCAAAGTGGAGATAGATATGAGTGGGTATGCTATGGAAGCTATCTTGATATGAGGAAATATTTCATGGGGAATTTCTTAACCGCCCTACCTATGACAAGGAGTTCTATTCCTTGGTGCAAGCTGCAAAGAAATGGAAAAACTATCTGATGGGAAAGAAGACAATAATCCACACAAATCACCAATCACTTCAGTACCTATAGGAAAAGACAAAGCTACAATATACCATGCATTACAAGTGGATGGGGTTTCTAAAACAGTTTCATTTGGTGATCAAGTATAAGAAGGGGAACACAAACAAGTTAGTTATCATGATTTCAAGGTCACCCACATAAAAAATCATACATTTGGGAAAACTCTAATGCATGTGCAACCATTCAACTATGATGCACACAAAGAGGAATATTCAAAGAATGAGGACTTCAATTAGGTAATTTAGCAATTGTAAAGCTAGAGTAATGTGCACAATGGTGATAGCATAATTGATTACCATATCTAGGATGGGTTACTCTACAAGTTAGATAAGTTATGTGATCCTAAAGACGAGCAATTGCAACTGATCAGAGAGGCTCACGCCCCCAATATTGTAGGGAACTTTGGGGTAGGGAAGACAATGGCCAACTGGTAGAGGCATGTGTATTTTCCCAAGATGAAAAAGCAAGTAGCTAGGTTCATAAGAGGATTCATGCTTTATTGTACCAACAAACCTAGTAATAGGAAACGAGGTCTATATCATCTCTTACATTTGCCTACTCATCCTTGGGAATGTATTTCCATGGACTTTGTGGGAGGTTTAATAACCACTAAGAAGAGACATGAATACCCGTTCATGGTAGTTGATAGGTTCAACAAGATCTATGTTCGAATGCCTTGAAAAATGACCATCAATGGAAAATAAGTAGCAAAATTTTTCATTGGATAGCTTTGGGCGCACTTTATGATATTGAGGAGCATCATTTTAGACAATGACATAATATTTATTAGTGCATTTTGGAATACACTATGGGAGAATATGGCAACAAAGTTAAATAGGTCTACATCAATCCATCCATAGACAGATGGGAAGACATAAGAAACTAACAATATTTTGGTGCATCTTTTGAGGGGTTACCATCAGAAGCATCCAAATACCTAGGATGAAAATATGATATACATACAACACTCTTATAACATAGCAGTCCAGACTTTTATTGGTAAGTTTCCATTTGAAACTTGTTTGGATATTTTCCACCTTCACATTTGCATATAGAAGATGCCATAAGTGCAATTTTTTTTGTAGAATAGATCAATAAAATACATATACTGGTTTATGATACATTGTAGAAGTCACATGAAATATATAAGACTAGGCATGATCAACAAAAAATAAAGAAGTCATTCAAGGTGGGAGAATGAGGTTATAGTTGAACAAGGAGAAGCTATAGGTTCCTAGTAAGAAAATCAAGGCCCTACAATATGGTCCCTTTGAGATATTGGAAAAGGTGGGAGATAATGTCTATACAATCATTATACCCCATACATGCACATTTACTTAGTTGTGAATGTAGAGAATATAAAACTTTATGTGCCTTCCATGCTAGTCAGGAATAGGAAAAGGTCTTACCCTCTATAGAGGATTCGGCATCAAGTTCTCAGGAAGAGTTGGTGGAAGTCACAATTTTGTAGAAGAAGTACAGAATGAAAAGACAAGGGAAGCATGACTTTTGGAATATTAGGTTGAAAGGACAACTTCTAGGCAAGGCTAAACGGTACACCTTGTTGGGCCCTAGAGTCACACTACGCTATGTTGTAATGCAGAGGCTGGGAACATCTAAATCTGATTTTTAATTTGCCATTTTTTGTTTTTTTTGTTGGAAAATATGTGTATAAAAGTACGAAAGTTTAATTTTAATTATGTCGAGCGTTTTTCAACATATTTTCAAGTCTGAGCATCCATGCACCTTGGTTTTGACATAGGGTTTTAATAAGAAAATATAAAACACGAAAAACATATTTCAACAAGTTAAATCATATTTTATTTTCCATTCTTATGAGTTTTGTTTATGCTAGAAAACAATGTATGAAAATGCCAAAAGTTTATAAAGATGTTGTTGGGTATAGTTTCCACATATTTTTAGGTTAGATCAATCATATAGCTTGGGTTTGACATAAGAATTATGAGGATTTTGTGAAAGAAATGTAAGGCATGAACAATAGACATCACAATATAAGATGGGAAATCAAGAATCCATTCCTTGATTACTAATATCAAAGAAACAATTGAGAATTTAAGAATTCAATTGTAAAAAACGATATAATATGAATTTATGCATTTTTATACCACACCATGTGAAATTTTATTGAAATAACAAAGATACTCAATGCAATCTTGCTAAATTCCTTAAAAAATAAAGAAAACAATCTCACAGATTAAGAATTCTCTTTGATTACACCATTACAAACATATTCCATACAAGCATCAAATTTAAAACATAATATTCCATGAACAAACTTCTACAATTGTATTAATATTGAGCATAATTCAAATTACAAGATGGGTTTTATAATTATATGGAAACAAAGAAACACTGACAACCCAAAAAATACTTCAAAATTCCTTCCTTATAACAACTTCTAAATATCCCAACGATTTCCAAAAAAAAATTGACAGAGTTTCCTTACATCATAAGTTTCCCTTCCTTTTTCTACATGAAAATGAGGCCTATATATAGGCTCTTTAGACCCAAAACCTTAATACTGAACCACTAGTGGTATTTAGTAACCACTGAGAATCTTTACAAAATTGCAAGATGTTATGTACAAAATTCTTTTAGAAGCTTCCAAAGATAATGTGCTACCAGTTTCCTACTATAGTGTGGGTCCCATATACCTTCGTTGTAGTGGGTCTCCTCCTCTCTCTTGCTCATGTGTTGGTTGAAATGGGCACGCATAACCTTGGATGGGTAGATGGTGGGGGTTGCCTTATCTGAGCCAATAACTGTGGTTGTGGTTGTGCCTACGGTTACTGTGGTGGCGTAGAACTGAAGCTTGCTTATGCTAGAGACACTTGTGGCATTGCTACTCCAATATGTGACTGTATAGGTGCTCTTTGAGTGGCCAATATGTATAGATCCATTAATCCTTTCCACTCTTTTCGAAATGGAACATCACATGCCTATGCATTCAAAATGGACCCTTCCAAATTCATAACCACATCATAGTCCACTTTTCCTTGTTCTTTGAAGAGGTACTTTAGAATGAAAAAAACCTCAAATTGATTTGAATGCAAGTTTACAATATCTTTTCCTTGCAGAACACGATCCTTTCCCCAAATCCTTTTTAATCCTTTTTTATTTCATTTAGTATCTTCATGAGAGACTCCTTGGAATATAAGTCTCCATTACCATAAAATAATGATGGATATTTCCTCTTCTACAACATCTCACATTTATCCTTGAAGTCTTGTACATCCTTTCCCAGCACCCCTTCCTTCTTATCCACCATTACTACCATTTTTTATTTCTTTTCATTTGATTGGCCCTTGCTACTAATATGGATCTATCAATATTCTCCTTCATGACTTCCTCCTTAGGAATATGATTAAGGAATTATATTACCACTCCAACCTTGGTGGGGGAGTCACCAATATTGTTCTTAATCACATTCATCTCTCTATTAGCTCTCTTGATAGTTTCTATCTTCTCTTGAGTTAACTCCATATGATCCCACTACTTGTCCACTATCTTCATTATTTTGTCCCATACGATTCCTCTTGCAAACTTAAAAGAGGATTTTCTTAGGTGTTTCCTTCTCAAGACCTCCATTTTAACTTCAAACTTCTGACCATCTTATTGTTTTTGGTATAGTTCTATATTTGTGAATTCCAACTCCTCTTCCTTTTTATTCAACTCCTCCCAATTGGAGAGTAGAACTTGCAATTTCTTGGCATCCTCTAACATCATCATTGATTTAACCTACCTATATAAAACATTAGGGGTATAGTGGGACTGAGTTGTCTCACCTATCTTTCATTTCATCCCTTGTACTTGGGCATTCAATAGAAAAACTTGATATTTGTATCATCTGTTCTTGGTTATCATATCATGGAGATTTTGCTTAAGATCTTGATTTTCTCTTTCTGCTTCTACCAACACATCAATTTGCATGCAGTTGCATATGGGATCTTGGGTTGCTTTTTCATGGAAGATATCTTTCTATACTTGTCCTATAACATGGCTTTATATTGTTTGAATTCATTAGGATACATATCCAAGTGGGTGATTTTATCCTCCAAGCTTTCTATCTTCAGTTTCCTAGACCTACATGCCATCCTCTTGTACTTCAATTGGATTCTCACCTTATTATACATTTTCTACAACTTTTTGGTTGTGGCATTGGTCCAATGCATTTGCTTATGAATCATATGATTCACTTGCATATCTAGTTACATGATGTCTATGAATGGGATAGGATCAACCAACAGGAACAACTGATGTTCTTCATAGTCCTCCATGGACCTGACTATTTCTGCCTTGGATTGAAACATTGCCAACTTGAAAATTCCCCTTTCATGGTCCAATGCAATCTTGACCTGAATTCAAGGAAGATGATTTGATACTATCCTTATATCTCTTTTCCTTTCTTTTTCTCCCTTTTTAACCATTTCTTGAAAGTTTTCTACCACTGACACTTGTCCAAGCTTGGAAACCTTGCATGAATCTACTTCTTCGGATGTTGACATAGTAGAGTGCATATTTTCAATGGTAAAAGCTTGTTTTGATTGGGCTATCAGTTGAATTTTATACAAACCTAATGCTTGTGACTATGTCTTCATCATGCTCCTCATATTCATAATTTCCTTCCACTTCTCCTCTCTTGTCTTTCTTGGAGCTAGGCTCCTCTGCTTGATCTATGTTCATGGGTTATAAAGTGGAAATTTTCTTCCTTGAGTTCCTTGAGGGATGGGATGTACTTGAATCTATTAGATGTAGGATTTATTTAACCTCCTCCCAAGTAGATTTATCGACATAATCCTCTACTATGGGATTTGAGTATTGCTTATGGTTTTCTTTGTCTTTATCCTTTATTCTCTCATAAATGATGTTGTGAGGGTCATACTTCCACACTCTTTCTTGTGGGAAATAAAAACTTTGCAAGACATTCTCCATAAGATTTAAGGAATTCCTTGTGTTGGCCAAAAATGGGCTACCTCATGAGGGAGGTGGAAAGTCACAAGTGCCTTCTTGGAAGTGAAATATATATTTTCATTGTTGAACTTTAACTTATGTACTCGAGTGCAAAGATGTCGGGAGTCAGGAATGCTGGTAAATGGTAAGGTTTGTCTTCAAATCCATAAACTCTAATGATTATATATTCTTGGAAAAGGTACCAATCATTTGTTTTAGTATTAGGAGTGAATTACAACTTCCCCCAAAGGAATTGGGGAGCCCTAGGTAAAGGTTCACAATGCAACATGGTATAGACAATTGACATGAAATATGATACATATTTGAAGAATCCCTAGTTATTTTCTAGTTTTATAACCATGGGTAACCACTAAAAAATTGAGTAATAGGGAATTTTTCTCATCGATCATCTTGGGATTTAAGCTCTTGTGGTAAGAATAGCTTTTGTGGATAAACAAATAGACTAGGTAAACTTGGTATGAAAAATAATACCTTCCTCAAATTATATTAATTGAGCATGAATTTCATTGGATAAGAATTGGGGAAAATCATATTTGGTACATGCCTTGGTGGCCAGGTGACATAAGGTGGCTAAGAAACCTAAGATTATCTCAGTTATATGCACATCAGTACTGAGACTGAGGAAATAGGAAATCATAGAAAATATATAATTGGCATAGAATAAAAGGCCACGATGGGGTAGGGAGGAGGCATGGAAGAGGGAACTATTCCTTCTTTAACATATCCATTTATCATCTGTTTCTTTACCTTTGGCAAGGGGCCCTTCAACTATTCCTCCAACATTTCTTTATCGAGCCTTTGCATACTAGATTGTTTAGAAAGCATAACATATATGCAATGGGCTCTAGTGTTATCTTGATTATTTCCTTGCTTCCTTGAGAAGAGTCGATGATTCTTTGACTTGGTAGGTATTTGCAAATGTAGCATGATACCATTTCCGGCAAGTGATACACTTGTAGGACCACTACTAGGACCAAATTTGATTTAGATAAAGTATTGTGATCCCTTATTATGTCGAAGGTGCTTTGTACCTGATAGATATCCTTCCTCTTGTTATAGGTAGTTATGAAATTGTCTCAGAAATTGGCATCTTGATCACATAAATCAGGATATTTGGACTTCTCAACCATTGGGACATCAACAAAACTTGGAGTAGTTAAAGTGGCCATTGAAAAAGTAGGATTTTTTCTGAAAAGGGGACTATTTAACTCATATGGAGTGAAGAAAAGGACATAAGTGAGATTTTCAAGTGGTACTTACTAACCAATGAGTAAGTGTCACGTGGCTAAAGGGGATTGGCCAATGAGATGGAGGAAAATTATTTAAATTTATTAGTTGTGACTAGCTGGTGCATGCAAATATGGAATTAGGAAATTTTTAAAAGAGTCATGTGCTTGGACTAACTAATTTTGGGCTGCTTAAGATGCAAATGCGAGGTTAATTTTTCAAAGGGGGGAGTCAAATGGCTTATAATTTATTTTTCCTAAGCGTGTGTTTCTTCATAGGGAGAAGCTAAGGTTTCCTTTTAAATTCGATTTTTTTCAAATTCAGCTCGAGCTATGATTTTAAAAGGAGAAGTTTATGACAATGATGTGAATTAGTAGTTTGAAAATTTGAATTAAGGCTTAGAGGGTGTGGAAATGAGAAATTGAGTTCATATGTGTGCCAGGATGACTTGGAGGTTGAATAGGACAGAATGACAGGAAAATGGTCCCTTGTGACATTTTATAATTTTTTTTTACCACATGTCAAAATATTATTGGGTATAAAATTTGGGGCTTACATCATGCTAATGTTAGCATGATAGGTGGGCCCTACCATGTATCTCCAAGTGGTTCCACATGGTGGGTGAGAATTGGGTGGAAAGTTGATGCGACAGCGTGATGTGGCATATCTAGTTGGTGTGGTGGAAGTTGATGTGGAGCGTCGGGTCAGTGTGGGATGTTGCATGGAGGCAAGCATGTAACTCTATGCATGCCTCTAGAACTGGAATTTGAAACTTTCACGTAGGTGTGGGGGGCTGTTACACAATAATTTGTCATGGAATCTGCATTTCCTAATCCCGGATACTGCCGGTCCATGTTACTGACATATGTGCTATGTCATGTTGCCAACTATGTGTCATTACCTTCCTTGCAATCTCAAGAAGAGTGTTTCATTTCATTATCCCTGAAGAAGACCCTTTTTACCAAAGTTTCTGGGTCGACGCGAGTTAGAAGTTATCTTCGTCACGAAGAATAGACCCACTCTAGGGCTAGAGGGGTTTCCTCTGTCTGCAAAGGGAACTTACCTATGTCACATGTTGGTGATTCCACTGGGGAATTGTCTTTTGTCTTTTGCGTTGACTGGCTTTGTTGTTTTATTGTGTTCCTTACTGTTTGGCTAGCATACTTCATTCTGGAGGCTGTTAGACTACTTCTATAGGCTTCCCAACCGTCTGAGTGATAGATCTGGCCCTGCTCTAGTCAAACTTTCATTTTTTTGCTTTTAATTTTGGGTCGTCGCTGTTTATTTTGTAACAGTCGTGAAGTAGTCACACTTGTGTTGACTTCTGGGTTGCACATTTTACTGTAAGATGCATATAAATTGTCTAACAGTCGCGCCAAGGCCTGAAATCGGTTTGGTGCAGCTAACTGATGTACTTTTGTGAGGATGTCGCAAAGTGCTTAGTTAGGGAAGTGTGACGATTTGTTGTCGGTGCACGTTGCTAGTGTTTTACTTGCGACGATTCCGGTGATTTTCAAATTTTGAGGTTTGCTTGTTTGACCAGCCATTGCGTTTTGTCCTCAAATCTTGTTTTCCTTCTCTTTGTTGTGTCAAAAGTGGTGGTTGTTAAGATTTTTGATTTTGGTTTTCAAGTCTTTTTAAATCGTCTCTCTTGAACCATGTGACCTAAATACCCTAAGGTTTCTCCACTGCTTGGTTTTCTTGGGTCACTCCTTCATTGAGATCTTTAGACTCTGCTTGGAAAAATCTCTCTCGTAGTTTAAGGTTTCTTCTTTTTTGCTGTTTTTCATTCTCTTTATTGGAGCGTGTGTTTGGTCGCCAAACTTCCTTGTCTTGTTCATTCGGTCTCCTTCTTTCGCTTGGCATAAATTGCTTTGCTTCCCAATCAATGAGATAGTTTTCTAATTTTACGAAAAAGGATTATTGCTTTAGTTTTGAGTCTTTCATTCTTTTGTGCATGTAGTTGCTTATCATTTATTCAGGAAAATCAAAAAGTGCATTCATCTTGTATTAAGGTTTGAAAAATGATTTTTTGCATTAGTATATTCTTGCAATTAAGACATTGAAAAGAAAAAAGTGTGTTTCTCATTCTTTCTTGGATTGCTTGCAAGTTTGAGTAGATGGTAGAATTGTTCCTTTTTCTTTTTTTGGTTTTCTTGTTTTCCATTCAGCTATTATTCATTGAATCTCTCACTCTTCCTTATCTAGTTATTCATCCAAAGAAAATGGTCTTTTTGCTCATCTAGTTGCATTCTAGGAGTGTTAAAGATGCATTCGATAGGGCCATGAAATCAAGACTTAATTCAAGATTAAATGTTAAAATTTATTGAATGAATTTAAAAACAAATTGGAACCTAACACTCACATATCTAGAGGTCTAGGCTGGAGACGATTTTCAACGTCGTTAAACCTAGTTCCTATTGTTCTCACTAAGGTTGGGTGATTCCTCCTTTTGTGATGCAATAGATGCTAGTATGGATTTGTGCTCCCTGTACCGTCGCGTATATATTGGGAGACCCCACTAGGTTGTCATCCTATTATCCATAGGAAGTGGAGTCTACCGCCTTACGAGTCGTAATGCACCGAACTCAACATTCGGGAAGATTGATTGCTGTACGGGAAGTCCTTGGTCATTTCTCTTTCATTTTATTACCAAGGTGTATATGCAGTTTTACGATTTGTTTGGTAAGCCTCTTGCCTAGAATTCCAGAGCCTTTGACAAAAGAGATTCATGTCCATTTGGTATTCTCCTACGCTTTCCTATCACCCTGGAAGGGAAGACAATCGACGTTGAAGTCAAAGTTGTTGACGTTAATCTGACTTACAACCTTTTGTTGGGCCAAAGATGGATGTACGCTATGCATGCCATGGCTTTGCCATTATTTTGTGTACTCCATTTTCCTTGTCATGGGAAAATCATCACAGTTGATCAGTTGTCTTTCTTTGCTTCCTCTTCCTCGGATGGCAATGTTCCATTTGTGGAGCATACCAGTATTCCCTATGAGAGTGTGGGTGCTATACTCTTTAAAGATCCTGCCCTTATGGGTGTTTTTTCACTCCCACCTCCTAATGTCGCATAGGTTAATATGATTTCTATCAATCCTAATCCCTAGGTGATTCTCCCCGATCAGGTGGATTCATGGGGTGAGGTTACGCCGTTGAGGCCTGTAGAGCTCAACTATGTTGAAATCGTTTCAGCTTTGGTTTCATCTTTCGATTATGCTCCTTTGAGTAGATCTCTCGACATGTATGTGCAATCCCCTTGGCTTGGAGATATTGTTTCTCCAAATCTGTTACAAGAGACATTTCCTTCCGATGAGGCAATTCTTGAGACTATGTCTTTTGAGGATCCTCCTTGACTTGATCATCACCATCGTTCCTCGTTTCTCCTAAGCCATGGGGTCATGACTACCTGTCTAGGTAAGTTTGCTTCCTGTGTTCCTTCCCAGCTACTTAAGACACCTATCTTGACTCATGAGGTTATTTCTGAGGGGAATATGGGGAATATTATGCAAACCATGCCCATCAACATCTCTGTTAAACTAGAGATTGTGGAAAATTTTCACATTAGATTTACTTGTTCTCGTGAGGAGATCCAACTTTACACTGACCTTTTCCAAGAGTTTCATGATGTGTTCTCTTGGTCATATGAAGAAATTACGGGTATTGATCCAAGTATTATGGTACACGAGATACCTACGTACCCTGGTGCAAAGCCAGTTCAACAACGTTTATGCCCTGTGCACCCGAGAAAAGCCACAACCATCAAAGGAGAAGTTGGAAAACTTCTCAAGGTAGGGTTTATTTATCCTATCCCACTGACAGACTGGGTATCTAACATTGTCCCTGTGACTAAAATGTAGGGCACTATTAGAGTTTGTGTTGATTATCGTGACATCAATCATGTGTGTCCAAAAGATAACTATCCTGCTCCCTTTATTGACTAGCTTATCGACGACTGTGCTGGGAGCGATATATTCTCTTTTATGGATGGCTTTTCTAGTTACAACTAGATCAATATTTTGCTTGTCGATCAACACAAAACTGCCTTCATCTGTCTGTGGGGTGCTTTTGCTTACAAAAATCTCCCTTTCAGCCTGAAAAATTCCAGTGCAACTTTCCAGCGAGCAATGTCCTATGATTTTCATGACATCCGACACATTGTTCAGCCATATCTAGATGATATTCCAGCTCATTCAACTAAATGCACTGACCATATGAATCAACTCCGCCATATGTTTCTTCACTCTAGACATTACCATATTCATCTCAATCCACATAAGTGTGTCTTCTACATCAAATCTGATAGACTTCTTAGGTTTGTTGTTTCTAAAGAGGGCATTCGTCTCGATCCCCTCAAGGTCGAAGCTATTCTAAATCTCCCGCCTCCTGCTTCATTGCATCAGTTGTAGAGCTTGCAGGGGAAGCCCAATTTCCTACGTCGTTTTATCCCTAACTATGTCGAGATTGATAAAGATTGCATGTGTCTCCTTAAGCGTGAAACTCCATTTATTTCGAATGGCATTGCCCAAAAGTCATTTGAGAAGCTCAAGACACATCTTGTTTCTACTCCTTTGTTGTGTCCACCCGACTATCATCGTGATTATTCGCTTTATCTAGTTGTCGTAGATAGTACTATTGGTATGGTTTTGGTTCAAGATGACGACGATGGTTCTGAGCACATTATCTATTATATTAGCCGCAACCTTCTTGACACCGAGACTCATTATGCTTATGTCGAGAAGCTTGCCTTCGCAGCTGTTTAAGCTGTCCAACACTTTTGTCATTATATTTTGCTATGCACGATGACCGCAATTTTAGATTACAACCCAATGACATACATTTTGTCACGTCAATTGCTGGGGGGAAAGTACTCGAAATGGATTGTTATCCTTCAAGAGTTTGATTTGGAGTTTATCACTGCCAAGTATAATAATTCACTAGTCTTTACTGAGTTGATTTGCTCGTTACCATATGCTTCTGCTCCCTCTCAGATAGAGGACCGCATTCTGGACGACACACTTTTCTTGATCAATACCCTTTATCCTTGGTACAGTGACATTATTGTTTACCTCCATACATCTTCATTCCATCTTGATTTGTCTAAGGATGCTTGACGATGTATTCGCCACGATTCTTAGCCTTATTGTATTGTTGGAGACATTTTATACTGTCTTGACATTGATTCAGTTCTCCATCGTTATTTGACTTTCGAGGAAGCTGAAAGAGTCTTGAATGACTGCCACTCTAGCACCTATGGTGGTCATATGTCTAGTTATGCTACTGCTCAAAAAATTCTTCGTGCTGGTTGCTTTTGGCCCTCCATTTTCAAGGATTACATTCTAGCTATCTGTTCCTATCATGCGTGTCAAATTTACCAAAGGAAGATGCATGCACCACCTTCCCTTTTGCATCCTGTCATTACCGTAGGCCATTTTGCTAAATGGGGCATTGATTTTATGACCTGTAACCATCGCTCGGCTGGCGGGCATGGGTATATCATCGTTGTTGTTGATTATTTTATGAAATGGGTTGCAACAATGCCTACATTGTCTAACGATGGTAAGACAGTTGAGAAATTCCTATTCAATCATGTGATTACCCAGTTCGGAGTCCCTCAGGCTATAGTCACTAATCATGGTTCCCATTTCTGTGGTTATATGATGACTAAGTTGACAACCCAATTAGGCTTGCATCATGATAGTTTGACACCTTATTACCCTTAGGCCAATGGCCAAGTCGAAGTAGTAAACAAAGTCTTGGCTACCATGCTTCAGCGTACCATTGGAATGAACAAGTCCAACTGACATTTGATGTTGTTTTCCACCCTATGGGCCTACTGTACCTCGGTTAAGGATGTGACTAGATTCACACCATTTCAACTTGTTTATGGTCTGGAAGCTACCCTCCCGATTGAATGCGAAATCCTTTCTCTCAAATAAGCTGTCGAATTGCTCCCAATTACTACTTCGGTGGAAGAATGCCTTCTTTATCTAGAATGGCTTGACGAGGCTCATCGACTTGATTCTTTAGTCACTAAAGCAGAAAAGAAGAGAGTCAAAACTCACTTTGATCAGACAGTCAAACCATATTCCTTCACGGAGGGAGCTTTAGTCTTACTTTATGATCAAGCTAATGATAAGCTGGGGGCAGGCAGATTCGAACCCATGTGGCATGGGCCTGTTGGGTTGTGTTATATTCTTTCCATGACTAACCCACGTAGTGAACCGGGGGGTTAGAGGAGCCCCCCCTTCGCCGCGCCGATTGCGCAGCGGGGGGGCGACAGCCCCCCCTGTCCGGGGGGTTTGAGGGGGGCGGGGCAGTGCCCCGAGAAAATTTGTTTTGGACCCTATATTAGGTTGGGCGAACCTACCTATGGTTTTTCGGTCCACAGTTTTGGACCCGATGGTTTTCGGTC
>APFE031070937.1:1378-45428 GCA_000404065.3 Pinus taeda
ACATTACCAATACTGCATACCAAAACAGGGTAATGGCTTGAAATTTCAAGACAAGGAGTCTCATCACGAGCTAGCTTGTTCAGTTAGACTACTACCAGTGAGTGGCATTGTCAATATCTGGCCACCAAACCAGGGCAATGGCTTTTTATCCTGTCAATAACAGAAAAAAGAAAGATGAACAAAATATGAAAACATGTTTTGAATTCATTCTGATAATCACACTCTTAATTGGATGGAACAATGGACATTTACATGGTTAAAAGGTATCCCTGTCGAGACTATAAACGTTTGCTGGCAGCAGAGGCTCTACCTATGACAGACGAGTTTACTATAAAGGCTGATTTGGAGAGATCTTTTTATTTTTATCATTATAAACCAGTAAAGGCCTATTTGAGACTTAAAATGTGCTTATTTCAAGTTAGCAAAGGGAGGAAGTTAGCAAAATTACTTTCATGATATTCAGAATGCATAAATATCTAGTTATATCAGAATGTTCCCCTGTAGTTGAAACTCTATTTCAAAAAGTTTAAGTATTTTTGATTTTTCAGAGATAACTAGCTCTTCCAGTGAATCGCCAATTGTTGTGCTCTGCAAACAACCCCCCATTTCATATTATTTTTATTCATAAAACATTAAAATGTGAAATAGGTCCCTTCAAAATAAAGATGATATCACTACTTTTGTTTAAAAGTCCGATAATCAAATTAGCGCTTTACAAAACCCTTTTAAACAATATACATTTAAAAGAAATAAAGCAAATCTTCGTCATTGCGATAAAGCAATCGCAATATCGCATATCGCAATGAAATAAGGGACATATATAAATGGCACAAGGTTTTCCGCCGATGCGATATCGCATTTGGCGATCGGCGATTGGCGATATCCAATGCACAACCAAAAACACCCCATACCATTACCCCGATGCGATGAGCTATCGACGTTCAGCGATCGGCGGGTCCCCTTTGTTTGAGTCTCAATGCACATAAGCCTTTCGCCGATGCGATATCGCATTCGGCGATCGGCGATACTCGATGCACATTGTTAAGGCAGACTTGTTATAACCCCCGATGCGATGCGAGAAGGCACGATTTTCAATAGAAAGTCGTTAAAGTGATTGGAAAGCTCAATTTACTCATATTTAAGGCATAATCACTTCCGCTTGGCCACCAATACGCCCATTGCATGCTTAAGGAGATTTCTCGACCGAATAATGATATAATGGGCATTTATAAGGTGGCAGGTTTTATACGGCCAATTAATGGATTCATGTCTTAAAATCATTCCATAGATTATCTCTGCGCTCGTTTTAAAAGCTGAATATATTGTTGCGCATCTATTCATTTGTTATCAATTGCAAGTTTTTATCGCTATCTCTCTGTGTTACATGCAATTGCCTCTCTGTGCAGAATTCATTCATAGACAGGAGTTCGGGCATGATGGATAAGAAGTCTAAGAAGACTGCGAGTGCTTCCAATCCACCAGTCACAGGACAAGCCACTGCAAATAGCAAGAAAGGCCTAATATCTGATACAACATGCACAGGCCTCACCAGAGTAACTTGGCAAGGCACTTATGACTTAATTGAGGCTGAGAAACCAAAGCAGACGATAGCAGAAGCTACCGCGGATTCATTACGGAAGTCGGACTGCACTCTCAAGGATTTGGCTGATTCTTTCCTCCACAGGATAGCAGCCAGGGAGCAAATTCTCCCATATACAGACGTTGTGCGATGGGCGATTGAAGAAATCCCCATCATGGACAGAACTTTTAGCACAAGAGATGGGAGGATTTTCGGATTGTTCAAGGCAAAAGACTTGAGGCAAATGTATCATTTACTCGAGCCAGAGAAGATACACAACAGCGCCTTCCTGGAGAAGTTTGCGAGCGAAAATGAGATTGAGTCCGAACCTATCAAGGATTGGAGGCAAAATTCGAATAAACACAGGCACGAATCTTCCGGTAAGTACTCGGTCGATTCTTTGGCTTCTCCTTATTGCTATGCAGGTATAATGATGCGTAGATTATGGGGTTTACACGACTCTACTAGTTTTACCATTGAAATGGTTCCTCTTATGGAGGCAACAGTGAACAACATAATTATGGATTGGGCTACTATCCTTTCAGATGAACTAGCAGTAGCTGTTCGTGACTTTAGGAATAAGACTGTAGTCACTGAAAGGAAAATCCCCCCATTCTACTATAGTGCATATATCCTAGATACCTTATGTTTCAATTCCGAATTCCCTATTCTTGGTTGGAGATGGACTGCATAGGACCCCTCTCCCATTCATATATATCACTGAAAGTTGTGGAAGTCATCCTATAAAAACCACTTGTATCAAATCTGTAATGGCTTCATGGTTCCCATTTATTATTCAATTTTTGATAAACCCATTTCAAAGATTTCCTACCTAGCCTCCTTTGATTTGTCAGTAGTGGCTAGTTGGTTTGAAGAAGAGCATTTTACCTATATCAGAGTCTTCGGCAGCCAAGCCAATCCTCATGTCCTCCCTTTATATGTTCCCAATAAATTGCTAGCAAGGGAAATTGCATATCAGATTACAGCTGAGAGTACTACACAGACTCTCAAAAAGGAAAAGAAGAAAGGCTGGCCCACTTTTCCCTTAAGGTGTGGTGTCTTTACCCTGCATGATCTCAAACATGCGGAGAAGGAGGCCACAAAGATTCAATCTTTAGCTCTGGCTACAATCCCGAAAAGGGCATTTGATCCAAAGCTAGTTGCCCATGCCGCATTAGAACATGCCAAATTAACAACGTTTAAACATCAAGAAGATATGTTCGATGACCTGTTCACTTCAAGTGAAACAATAGGTCAAGCCAAAGAACTTGCCAAGATGAAATACAATGACGAAGGGCTAACTGAGTTTAATAAACTTAGAGAGCATAGGTTGCAAACTCTGCCTCTAGATTTATTAGCGCTAACCCCAGCGGCATCATCAAGCGAGCCTGGTCAGCAACAGACAAAGGAAACTCCTGCTATAACGAAAGATCATAATAAGGAGCAGGAGGAAAAACAGAGGAAATAACAAGAAGAAAAGCAGAAAAAGCAACAGGAAGAACGGCTAAAGAAAGAGCATGAGGATAAACAGTGAAGGGAACAGGAGGAGCAACAGAAGAAAAAGTAGGAGCAATTACAGAAGGAGTCTCAAACTAGACAGACCACCACCGATACCAATGTGGATACTATCACAGATCCTGAATTGCTACAGGAATGGCAGCAGTTCGATTCTATCATCAGTGGAGGAAAAGGCTCGAAAGATACAAACACTCCTAAGACCAGCGATATGCGAGATAATACTTCATCTCAGGTTCTAAGTGGAACCAGCGGCCCACCTAAATCTAAAGACATTGAGATAATTCCGAAAGATCCCAGTGATCAAATCATTCTACAGGTAGAAGATATCCCTCCATTGGATGTTTTCTACAGCCCAAGGCATAGAGCAGTGGTAAAGCGATCAAGGAAAAGACGAAGGATTGATCAACCTTCTATCTTTCCAGAACAAACGGTCACGGGTAATGTAGTATGGAAGGAGAAACTAGACCCCTCCGATGATCTAACTAAATTGTCACAGTACGTTGGAGCTTATTCAGCAACAAAAAATTGACAAAGCATCGGAGGTAAGTCTTTTATTAAAGACTAAAGATCAAGAAATCTCCACATTACAGACAGAATTGGCTGAAACAAAGCAGAGAGCAGCGCAAGCAGAGGAGCAGTTAGCGACACAACAACAGAAGGCAGCGCAAGCAGAAGAACAGTTGTTGGCACAACAGCAAATGAATAATCAATTGGCCCAGCAATTGGAAGCAGAGAAGCAAAGGATTTACCAGGCTGCGATCCAGAAACAAAACGAATTAAAGGAGGCATTAGAAAAGTTGAAAATGACGAACGAGCAAATGGTGAAGACCAAGGATGAACAAATCGCTCAAATGACATCACAGCTGGAAAAGATAAAAGGAGCTTCACAGGTGACAAAGTTTAGAAAAGAAGTATCATTGATAAACAATGCGCTAATATCTCAAATTAAACTCTTATGTCAACAGATCGCTCAAGCGGAGCCACTGTGCGAATTAACTACATCCATAAATGAGCAGGTAGAGAAAGCTAGGGATGATTTAAACCAAGCCAATGAGGCTATTACTGCACATCTTGAATGGCAAGATTCCGATTCAGGAAAAACAGCTAATTTGCCCAGGATACTTGAAGTTCATAAAGATATACTTTTCATAGAATGGCACACTCAGGTGTTGAAGGTAGAGAGAGCCGCTTCAAGATGTAGATTAACTTCTAGCAATTTAGTTGATTTAGTTAACAACACTCTCTACTTAGCAAATATGATTTCCCAGTGTACACCAGGAAAGATTACAACAACAAATGCATTGGAGCAATCATGTTATCCTGAGGTAGAAGAAAGAGGAAGATTAATCAGCGGGATTAATAGTTTAAACATGGAAGCATATTGGCACTTCCTAGTTAAGCCTCATACACAAAGAGCCACCCTGAAATGTTTAACAGATGCCATCGAATGTATGATCCCCAACATTCAAGATGCCACCTATGATGCCCAGCTCAGTTCGCGCCTCAACAAACCTTCGGAAATTAAGCCAATGCTTTCCATTAATCAGCTCAGATTCAAAGGAAAGTAGCCGACTCAATGAATCATCCTCCAGCTCCCCAAATCGCCAACCAAAATAGGAAAAAAAGTTATTGATATTAGTTTAAGTAGCATTTCTGTTTAATAGATATTTAGATTAGTACTGTATTTATAGACCCTTTCATGTTTTTAGAAAGGGTCGTAAAATTTTGTAAGAGGCTTAACAGACTGAAGTTTGCACTACTGTGCTTCAGCCCATATTCTTTTATGAAACTCGACCAGTTGTTCTTACTTTAATGAAGGAATTTCTTTATACAATTGTGCACTATTTTCATTGATTGAAAAATGTTTATGTGCTAAGGGAAGAACTACACATAGTGATTGTTATCTGGGAGTGGCAAACAACTCATATGGTATTTCTATCTGTGTCTGAAGTCATTCTGTTTATGTGAATTGTTATGTAATTATTCTTGCTATCATTGATTATATGCATGCGCTATAACAACAAATATTATTCATTCCACTATTGGGTGTTTAGTGATGTGCCTTTACTTTTAATTCATGTATATGATAATGATATAAATGTATAAAGTGTGGTAATTTCGCTTCAATCGCTCTGCTTATCTATTTAAGCACAGCAATCTTAAATGATTTAATATCTATGTCATGAAGATACAGTCATCTATATGCTTGTCTTTTAGACATAGAGCATCAAAAGCTACGCTTTAGAGCTCAATAGATTCCCGGGATAGTTTCATTTACTTATATTTCTGTCAATAGTTTTAGCCTTTCGCTCACCACTAGTGTTATCTATAAATCATTCACTCATCCCATTTATCTATTTCTGGGAAACTGATCCCATTACCCCCAGTCGGAGCCACTACCCCAAACGGAAAAGGAGCTGCACTAAGGTCCGGACCGGGTGGTTTCCCCAATGTTGTTGTAGTGATTTTCGAGGCATCAACAGGATACAAGTAATTAAAATAGAAAGGGGTTAAAATGAAATATCATTGACAGATTGAAGTATAATATTTTTATCTTTCTATAGTAAAGTTTAAGTTTTCTGAGAAATTTTTTTATTTTTAGAAGTTTGAAAAACGTCAAGAGAAGGTCAGAGATAACTAGTTCTCCCAAGTGAATCGCCAATTGTCATGGCCAACAACAACCCCCCTTTTTCGTTTAACTGTTTGTCAAAAATACTAAAAGAATGGGGACCCTTAGTTTAATTTTGAGAAAAATCAAGTTTTCCTTTTTTCAAAATAAGGTTACCATCGTAAGATTAGAGAGGTCTTTCGAATATTTTTTAACCTAAGTCTACGATAAGGTAAAGGTCTTTAAAAATTGCATTGAAAAAAAGGATAGGAAATGGCTTCATTACCCTATAATATTGATATGTGCAAGACCCCCGTGTTAAGCCTAACATCGCATCGCAGTAAAGTAATGCTCATAAGGAAAAACCTCAAGATCTGCCGACCTGTGATAACACCGATCGCAAGATCGCATATCGCAGAAATAAACTGGCAATACTTGACAAACATTAAACTTCTGCGACCTGCGATGTTGCGACCTCCGATGTTGCAATCGCCGCGATAGCGCAATCTGCGATCTTGTGATGTGCGATTGGCGCGATTTGCGATGGCACGATCTTCAATGTTACATAAGCAAATCATGAATCATTTAATCACGAATCCTTTGGGCGCGCCATTCAAATAAAAGCCACTTACCATAATCTGACCCCAGATCATGCGCTTTTAATGATAGTAAATGGATTAGTCGTCAGTTATTAAATGAAATGAAGACGTGTGCTTTTGTAAAGAATTATTTCACGTAAAGTGGCATATTTGATATATATGTTACATTTAAAACTCTCCCATCACCTTTCTCAATCAATCATTTCCACTTTGCTCGTAATCTGCAGGAACGAAGAGTTAAGAAGATTCAAAGCCGAACGCAGGAGCAAATGGGAAAGAAACATAAAGCCGAAGGCTTTGAGACAAAAGAAAAGACGAAGGAGATGGCGTGTTTGTATACAGACACTGCATGCAACAGGGACACAGGAATTTCGACATGGGAAGGCATGTATAGGTTGCTGGAGGACGAAAATCCTAATGTAATGAAGGTTGATAGCGCCGCGGGCTCACAAAACTCTTCCAAGGCATCCTTAGAGGAGCTAGCATGTTCATTTCTTCAGCGAATAACATCTAGACCCAAAATTGTACCGTATATAGATATGATCAGGTGGATACTTGACAATGCAGAGTTACAAGGAAAACAATTTAAAGTTCAGAGACATGGGCTCATAGGATCATTCGCCGCACAAGACTTAAAGCTTATGTATCATCTTCCTGAGCCTCAGATGACCTACAATGTACAATTTGTCAGGAAATTTACAGCAGAGAACCGAAACCTGGCAGAGAGCACTAAAGAATGGACCAGAAGAGAAGAGCCGCTAAAAAGGGACAAAAACGGTATGTATAGCACTGGTTCCCTCACCTCTCCGTATTGTTTTGTTGTGGCCATGCTTTGCAGGCTGTTTGGGATGCCAGACATCAATACATTTTTGTCTGAATGGCTACCACTCATAGACGCTACCACAAACACCGATATCGTGGATTGGGCCAAGATATTTTCTGATAATCTATATACACTATTGTTACGAATTACCGCTCTAAAAGATCCTTGTCTCAAAGGGTCTATCCTCCTTTTTATCTGTCTGCTTATATTATGGATTCTATTTGCTTTGTATCTAAATTCCCCAATATGGGTTGGAAATGGTCTACCTAGGACCCGTCACCTATTCATGTTTATCATAAAGTATTATGGGATTCCCAATTCGCCCCTAACTTCTATCAGATTTTCCATGGTCTTATCTTACCCCTATATAGGATGATGTATGATGGAGAACCCCCGAGGTGCTCACCCGAAGCACAAATAGACATCATTCCCATCGCAAGATGGTTCGGGGAAGAATGGTTCACTTATATTAGAGTGTTTGGGAGCACTATGCCTCCACATGTCCTACCTCTATATGTCCTCGACAAACTTTTGGCTCGGGAAATTGCCTATCAGACCTACTTAGAAGGCAGCCTGACGAAAGAACTAAAAGACAAGAAGAAGGCCATATGGCCTCAGTTTCCTGTAGCTTGTGGGGCCTTCTCATTGTTCGATGTAGGACACGCTTTCGCCGAAGTGGAGAATGCGACGTCTCTACAGTTATTTAAATTCCCAGCTTGGCCTTTTGACCAAAATAATGTTGCCCATAATTTCACTACAAGCGTCAAAATAAAAGTATTCATCGGAAAGAAGGATTTGTTTGATGATTTTTTTCAAGGTAAAAGCTCACTCCAAGGAGTTTTGCAAGAAGCTCGGTCGAGGTTTTCTCCAGATGACCTCCAAAGATTCATGTTATACAGGGAGAGAAGGATAGCCAGTGTTCCTCTAGAGAAGCTGCGGCTGCCTGCCAGAGAACCGACTCCCAGCGTCAGCCTCAGTGGAAACTCTAGTACGTCCAAATCCAAATCTGACGCTGCCCATGCCTGAACATTCTAAAAAGTCTGGAAGCGACCAAGGAAAAAGCGAAGAAATAGCTAAAGATATAGCTTAGTCAAGTGCAATGTCGCAACAGCAAGTTATCGCCTCTCCGCTAAGAGATGTCCCTCCTCCCGTCATTAAAGCGCCACTCGTCACAACAGAGCTAGACAAACAATGGGTACCTACCAAATAAGTCACGACTGGAGGCAGAATCGAAGCAGAAGGTGCAGGAGAAGGGAAAAGCGATCCAGGCATTGAACATGTTGAATTGGGAGTGTTACTGGGCATACTTAGTCAAGCCACACAATCAATGGATGACTGTGAAATGCATCATAAACTCAGCCGAAAAAGTAGTGCCAGCTCTCATAGATTCTGTTTTCACAGTCTAGCTTAGTGCAGAATTCAGCCAACCGACTCTTCTCAAATCCATGATGAACACTTGCAGTTTTAAGGACCAAATTCAGAAGTAGCTTATTTTTAGAATTTTGTTGTTTCTTTTTATTTTAGATTAGAAAAGGGACGGTCATTTGAGAACCGTATCCTAAAATTTTGTAAAAACACTATTATTAGAATTAGGAAGTAGTATTTTAACCCTTCTCATGCATTTATAGAAGGGTCTAGAGATTTTTCAAAAACTTATCCTCAAAACATGCACTTCTGCACCCTCAGAGGAGGTTTTGATGAATGGATGGATCGAGATTTATTTTTATTTGCATTTTAATATCTGCTACTGATGTTTCACTTTTGTACTCTTGGTAGATGTTAGAACAAGTAGAGATAGATCGTTTTTGCTTGAAGCTTATGGGTAGAATTAGTCACAAATGGTACTTTTATCTCTTGGCAATTTCTGCTTATATTCTTTAAGTGATTTGTAGATTTTAGTTGTTTATATGTTATTGCATGAATGTATGGGTTACCATTTGGCACTTCTGTACGGTGGAGTCATATTTTTTATGTCTGACATATGAATGGCTTATTACGCGATATGTTGTTCACAACTGTTTTGTCTAACTTCTTATGCAAAGTGGTTTATCTTGAATGATTTCTATTCTTATGATAGCTGAATGATCTTTATTACTAGTTATTGTTTGAAATCTCTTTAGATCACATAATAGAAGATATACATCCTGGGTTAGCATAGATTTTATGTGTTGTTTCTCATTAGATTACGATAGTTTAAAGAATCTGAATTAGATTAGCTTTAAAGTACTCTTAGATCAACATTATTCAACTCTACACACACACACACACCCAAGATCGGGAAACTGGTCCTGTTATCCCCAGTCAGACACGCTATACCAGTGGCTATCCCCCTTGTTTTCGACTCGATTTTCGAGGCTTCAATAGGTTCGTGCACCATCAATGGTACATAGTCATACTGAGCCACTGTCAAATACAATATCAATCTCATATGGGCCTAACAATCATGTGTGAAATCCCTTTGAAGTCCTTATGCCTAGAATCAAATGGAAGGGCCCAATCACTTTATTTGAATTGTTTCCCTTTGAAAAACTTGTCACGCAACCTAGCTCACTGCTGTTGAACAATAGTCATTTGTTGAATAAATTCTTGGCACATTTCATCAAGCTCATTCAGTTTTTCCAATCAATGCTTTTTGAGACTCGGTAAGGTTCATCCCTACTTGCAAAGAAATCCTTAAATTTTTTGCTTCAAATTCAATAGGAAGGATAACTTTCTTATAATACACTAACTCATATGGCATGAATCCAGTGGAATTCTTGTAAGTGGCCCTATAGGCCCATAAGGCTTCGAGAAGCTTTTCAACCCAATCTTTATGATGTTGTTGAATCATCTTTGTCAAGATAGCTTCGAAGTCCTTATTAGTAACTTCCACTTGTCCGTGGGCTGGTGGATGGTGAGGGGTGGACATCCTGTGTTTTATCCTGAACATTTTAGTAATGGATTGGGCTAATTTGGAGGTGAATTTAGATCCCTAGTTAGTAGCAATCATCCGAGGTACATCGAATCGAAGAAAAAATTCTTCATATAGAAATTCAACCATTATCTATTCTGTTGTTTTTGGTAGGGATTTGGCCTCAACCCATTTAGTCACATAATTTGTACATACTAAGATGTGGGTTTTTTATTGTGATGGCATGTTAATAGGCCCCACAAAATCAAGCGCCTGTTTTTCAAAAGGTTTGACCATAATTTGCAGCTATAGTAGAATCTCATTTGTTTGTGTTAGTCTCCTTGTTCTTTGACACTTGCCACATCTTCATGCATATTTTTTAGCATCTCAAAACATTGTAGGCCAATAATACCCTTATCACATAACTTTATTTGTGGCCTTTTTGTATGCAAAATGTCCTCCACAAGGTTCATCATGGCATGATTTTAAGATATCATAGATCTTATATTCTCAAACACATCATTGTATTACATGATTAGTTCTAGTTAGGAATAGATACCCTTGTATCCAAGAGTACATGTCACTATCTGTGGTGACCTTTTGTCGCCTTCTAGGTGAAAAATGTTGTGGAAGATTTCCTGAACCCAAATAGTTAGCAATATCTATGAACCAAGGTATGTTAGCAGCAAAATGCACACAAATGTTCATCTAGAAACTCATATTATATGGGAATAGTTTCATTAGGATGATGAAGTCAAGAGAAGAAATCAGTGACAACATTCTCCTTTTCAGGTTTATCGACAGTAGTACTATCAAATTCCTATAAAAGGAAAAACCACCTGGTAACTATGCTATAAGTAATAAATTTATTCATAAAGTAATGACAACATGACTTGTATGTACAAAAACATGGTATCTTTAAATATATTGACAAAATTTATCTATAGCATGAACTACAAAATGAAATTCCTTTTCAGTAATGGTGTAGTTTAGTTCAACAAACTTAAATTTTTACTGATACAGTAAATAGTATAGGGATTTTTCTCCTTATCTTTACCCAACATAACCCCAATGGTTGTTTTTGAGGAATTAATGTGTATATGAAAAGGAAAATACTAGTTAGGGCCTCAAAAAATAGGGGTAGAGGACTATTTATCCTTCAAAATATTAAATGTTAATTGACATCAATTGTCCTGTTTCAATTCAATATTTTTTGTCAAAAGACGAAATAAAGGAGAATCCAATTTTGTAAAAACAATTATAGGTGAACACTATAAGTGGATGTGTCAAAAAGGAGCAAATTAAATTATCCTCAAATTGATTTTTAAAAAGCGGGACTTGATCAATGGTTAAAAGAGGTTGAGTGGCCTCTTCATCACTATTTTGAACCATAAAAGGGCCTCTGTATCGATGAAAGGTTTTGCTGGGGGTTGTTGTGGCAAATAAAAACCTCCCATTTTTACTTTATTGTCTTCATAATAATAATGGGGACCCTCTATGTAAATTTTGGTCATTACACTTCATGCCTTTACTTTGTTATTTTTTGTGGGATTTTCATTTTCCCCAGTTTTATGTTTTGATCATTTCATTATGTGTGATTTCTCGCCAACTTCTTATTGGTTTTCATTTCATCTCATTTGGATTTATGATTTGAAAACAACGCTTGTCCAAAGTTTGAGTGATTTTCACCACCTAGGCCTCAATATGTACGAAATGTATTTTATTTTATCTTGTTAATTTAATTAATTTCAATATGTAAATATAAATGTTTTATTAATTTTAATTAATTGATTTAATTAGGTTAATTAATTTGTACCTATTATTTATTAATTAATTGTATTTTGCAATTAAATTGTAAATATTAATAAGTAATTAGTTTCTAATTAATTATTATTTAACTATATATTCTACAAAACAACTAGGTGAAATAACATATATGTATAGATTAACCATTGCATGCATAAGTGTTAACAAATACCAAAAAAAATAAAAAAATAAAAAACAAAAATTAAATAACAAATCCCTGGAGGAAATTCTAATTGTGATTTCTAAAAACCTCGAGGCTTCTGGGCATCTAGGGCATCCGGGATCCAGGGCATTTGGGCATCCATGCTTCCTGTTCCTAGGGCACTATGGCAGTTGGGCACTAAGTTATCTAGGCTCCAGGGCAATATAATATTAATTTTTAATTTTATTTTATTTAAAATCTAATTGTTTTATATTTCAAATAGTTATTAATTGTTTATATCTATATAATTTGTTTTATTTTAATTTGGACATATAATTTGTTATTTTATTTTAAATAATTTTTAGAACTTCATTAGAAAATAGAAAACTAAATAATTTGCCTAGGAATGCGTTTTCCGGCACATTGGCAGTTTTGACACTCTGAATTTGGAATGCTCTTTCTTGAGGTCCACTTTGCCAAATGAGGTCCGATATGGCTCAATACAAAGATAAAACCATCAAGAATATTTTGGGGGTGGATTAATGACCATATTTAGTTATTAACTATACCTAAAAATTAGCAGAAGCTGGAGCTCGAATTTGTAAAAAAAAAAAAAAAACCTAATTTTCTTAACTTAGTTTTTTATTTTGATTTCCTAAGAGTTTTGTTGTTGAAAATTGGTTTGAACATAGACTCCTTCAGACACAAAATCTTTCAAAAATTATTGGGAAGCATAATTTTCATTTATTTAATTATATTTTAATTGGAGAAACCTGAATTTCCAATTTGGTATTTTCAATTTGATGAGCAATTCTTATTGGTTTTAATTTTAATTTTAATGATTTTTTATAGGAGATCTATTGGAGTGGATGATGCTAAGATATCTTGGAGTTATCTAATTGCACCAAGAAAGGAAACAAGGAAGATTTTCAACTCCAAAATGGATAAATTTGAACTACTTCCAACAACTCTCCATTTTTGGAGATTCCTTGTAAATTATAAATAAGGTTTTAGAGAATGAATAAAGGGTTCTTATCTGCAACTTAGATACTCTAAGAACTTTTGTAAAGGGATTTTAAGCTGTAAATAGGGGGGAAAACTCATATCTTGGTTATTTGGTGTTTTTATTTCAATACCCAGTCTTTGTATTTAAGGAAGAGCATGTACTATTGCAACTCCTTCCTCCAGTGGAAGAGTTCATAGTGTTGAAGAGATTGTCGAAGATTAATCAATAAACAAAACAGGGGAACCATTTTATTGATTGTATTTGCAAGTACTTTTGTTTGTAAAATGGAAATAATATTATTTTCAATGGAAAACTTGTGTTCATTATTTCATATTTAGAATTTATGTTTATATGAGAATGGTTTATCTTTTAGATCAACTATCTAATCCATTTATATCATATATCTGTTATTGATTTCAAATTTTCTCAAGCGCTTAAATCAAATTTCTGAGTAACTATTTTCTCAGAAATTTTCTATCTAAAATCAATTTAATTGTCATTAGAATTAAGTGGACATTTCTCCTAGTTTTAGGGGCTAATCATTCACTATTTTAAATCTCAAAACAAAGAATGTTATGTTATTACTATATCAGTTGCTAAAAATTATGCTACAGTCTAGTATTCGTCATGAAAAGAGTGTGTTAAATTCCCATTTCTTATAAGTTACTTTTTTCTTGATTTGGCTAAGATCTATATCTTTTTCTAATTGAGATAGGTTAAATTAGATTTCCTTTTTCTACCTTCATTTAGATTAATTTTCATTTTATTTAAAAAAGCATTTTAGAAGTCTCTTTATATAGGAGGAGCCTTAAGTGTGTCTAGGATGGGCCCTTAATTCAACTTGAGGATTGCTTTCTTGCAAGCTAGCAACAAATAGTAATTTTGATATCTCTCTTGTTATTGATAATTAATTAGTAGCATAAAAAATCAGTGAGGAGAGTGAGGGGATAACTTTACCCAATATAATGAGTTGGATCCATCATTTAAATGGATAAGAGTCTGATTTGGGACTCTGCCCAGTGGCCTTCCCAAACGTTGATGAGGTCATTTTTAGCCAGCAACAAGGGTTAGAGGGAAAGTTTCTTAGTAGAATTTCAATGGGAGATAGCCATGTCCCCAAACCTACTACTCATGTAGTCATTTGTTGTGGCTAACCAGGGCCTCCCAAGAATTAATGGATAACCTCCTTGTAGAAATTCTGCAAATCCTCTACAAATCTCACTCTGAGAACTATGTAGCAAATATAATTGTAGATTAACTCAATAATGCAATATACCAAAGCAAAATACAATAATCTGCTTCTACTATCAATTTTCTTTGTGGATGATTAAATATTGAGCAAGATCGAGCTGAATACATATAACTAGAAGAAGACGAATCAATGCACATGAAACACAGAAAATACTCAAGGGAAAGCCTCAACTAAAAAACCCCACTATCTGTATTATCATATAAGGTGGAAATACATCATAATTATACAAAACCTTAGAATTATACAGGATGCTGACAGGCAATCAAAGCTTCTCACAAGTCTTCTCCTCTACCCTCCAAGCTCCTATTTCCTTACGTAGTTTCTCCTCGGTGATCCTCCTGTTACCAAGTGGAATACTAATCTCTCACACTGATCCTACACCCTGTCAGAACTGTGCAATCCTCAAGGAACCTTCCCTTCACTACATGCATGAGTTTCCTTTATAGGAAAACACATGCAACTGATAGTACACTATCCTTGACATTTAGCTCAACTAGGCCTTTCTCAGAATAGACATGCATGAGTTTCTAATGAGAGAATCTTCAGTTACCTGGAGTACACTAGCTGAGTGCATGCATGCATCAACTGACTGATAACTCACAATTAGTTCCTCAAACAATTTGGAACTAATTTAACTGGACGTAACTCAACAAATTGAGCTAACTAATTACAACTCAAATATAACTCAATCTTATTTCCTTAATTAAGGGATAATCTCCTTAATTTAATGGATAATTGTTGCATGACTTTAGAAAGTCTTCTAACTTGAATTTCTCCAACTAATTAATCAATAATGAATCAATTAATTATTTCAAAGAAGTTGGTGAGACAAAATTTGATTTTAATTCAAGGACAAATTAAAATTGGAATATTTTGGATTCTATTTTTATCATAAATTCTTGTTGCAATTTTCAACACTCCTCACCTTTCCTTGGGTTGAAGGATCATGAAATAAACTAGCTATTCCCATGAATCTATTGAAAGAACAATGTATTCCAATACCCCTTCTAGTTTCACGGTGGATTTTTCGGCTATCTAAAGAATAGTTGGGGTTTAATGAATTTTTTGTGATCTTAGTTTATCCAGGGTTTCTATGGTCATTACATTAATAGATACACCTAAATCTATTTAAGTATTAGATATAGAGGTATAATTTATGTATCAGTGATGAAATGGGTCCCCGAATCACCATATTTTGTTGTAAACACCTTACGCAACATTAGATCAACCAATTTCACAACTACATAAACTATTTTAGGATCCTTTTTATTTCTTCCACATTTCCTTAAGAAAATTTCTTGTACATTCTTTACATAAATAGGAACATCTTTATTTTTCTTGAAATAATGGAATTTTTACGAAGAAATTCTTTAATTCTCCTAGGAAGTCAAATTTAGATTGAACAAGAGGCTTTTCAAGGGATAATTGTTCCAGATAAGGAATGGATTGGGAATATTTCTCAGGAGATGATTCTTGAGAAGTAGAACATGCTCACTTGGGGGAGTTATCATCCTCATCTTGTTCTTGGATAATGAGGTAAGTTTGATCTTGGATAAATTTCCTAGAGTGCAAATGAATATATTTATGGTCCACAATTGAGAGAGGGTAGGTAGGAAAAGATGACAATTGAGTGTTATAGGTGGGATGAATAATCTTATTATTTATATTTAGAATAGGTTGGGAAGGTAATTGATGTCTCTGTTGAGTTTGAGTAGGATGATTAAAAAGTAATTGGAGTTGTTTTGGTTAAGGAGACATCATATTCCTAAATAATGAAGACCCCTCCATCGCGGGGTCCATCCTTTCCCTTACATCAGAGGGGGTCATTGTGGCCATGGCATAGGGTGTACCATCCAAAAGGGAAGGTGAAATGTTGGGGAGGATCAATAGGCATAGATGTTAGAGGAGGCTAAGGTTTCTTGTGGGTTACAAAACAAATTTGTTCAGTCCCTCCATCTTTTTCTTGAAACATTTCTTTAAACCTAGGTAAAGAAATGAATTCTCGAGTGGAGTTCTCCTATTCATAAATTCCACACACCTATACATTATTATTAGGAAATTCTATAAGTGGATGTTTGTTTTACATTTAGAATAGAATACCGCCACAGCTAGTTCAAATTCTTCTTTCTTTATTTTAACTTGCAGGGTATCCAATTGGGAACTAAGTGTACTCAAAATGTCAGTCTTGAATTTTTTAAGAGATTTCCTATTTTTTCCTTAGTCATCTTTGTCCCTCCTAATTTACTAACTCATGATAAAACATTGTGAGAATTTTTTCCATATTCTGTAGTTCCTCTAGAATACCATCTACATAACTCGCAAATCTCCTCATATGATAATTTGAGAAACATCTCCTGCACCCATCAAATTCAAAGTTTATAAACAATCCTCTCGTATCCATTCAAGAAAAAGGGTAGGTAAAGTTTCAGGATCTATGGAGCTTTGTTTGGTCCTTTGCAGAGTGTATTGGAATCTCTCCACATAGTCATCTAGACATTCATCCTTAGACGATTATTTTGAAAATATCTTCCTTAATATCCCTGACTTTGCAATAATGTTTGTACTTGCTCAAGAATATATTTTTCATGTCTTCTGAAGATTTGATATTGTTTCCTTCTAATGCCATAAACCATCATAGGGTTACATCTTTTAATGTGGCACGAGAAAGTTTTAGTTTTTGGGCATCTACTAAAAAATCGTAACTACAAAAAATCACATTAAACTCAAACATAAAATTGTGAGGATCCTCTTTATATAGGCCATGAATATCTGGAAGGGAAGAAATAGGAATACTTTTCATATGTATTGTAGTATCAGAATCTCAAACAGGAAATTCAAAAGTAACTGGTTTTAGCGATGTAGGTCCATTACCTTCCTCATCCCCCATTTTCTTTACTTATGTAGGTTCAGAAATTTAAATTTTGTTAGATCATGTTGAACTCTCAATTTACTCTTCAAAATGGGTTTCTTCCCTTTTTTATTCTTCCCCTTCCCTTAATGGTTGACCTTTTGGACTTGCAAACACCTTATTAGGGGTGGTTCCTACTATACGACACATTGGTGTTTTAAGAGAATTTCTATTTTTCCTACCTATGATGTTATAAATGAATTTATCATGATATAATACAAAGGATAAGGGCACCTGATGAGCTTCGGTATTGCAACAAGAATGCTGCAACTCCCAAGGCTACAAACTTTAATTATCAACTTGAGGTTCGTACAAACTTAAGAGGTATTGGCACTATATGTGCAACATATAATGTGTCCTTCCTATGATGTAATGATGTAATTGAGTGAATGTAATAAAATCATATGCTAAACTAATTGTAGAAAATGAAATGCTCAAAATGGAAACCTTAACCTATTGCAAGAAAGAAAATATAAGGAAATAAACCTATTCTAATTGCATAAACTAAATCTCATGAAATAAATGTCAATCATTACATTTCAAATATTTTAGGTTCACTAATAGAGTTCATTGGATGTGAGAATCATCATTGTATTATCTATTTCATAAATCTATCCATTAGCCCAAATCGTTGAAATGTTTTGCATGGGTAAAGAGGCAAGTCCTAAGTGGTCTTTAGTCTTCCCTAATAATTTATTTAGAGCCTATGAGTCTTTATTCAACCCTAGGGAAAAATAACCAAGCTTCTTGAGTGAATGTGGGCAAGTATACACATGTTGGAAGGCTGTTACAAGAAATCTTGTAGTTACTACAGGAAACTGCAGATATATTTTAATTCACTGAATGACCAAGAAAATAAAATCCAAATTTTATGGGAATTTTTTTTTTATTGAATAGGATTCCTTAGGTCTCCATTCCAAGTGGAACCAACAAAAAATACCTCTGTTAACCCATACTGAAAAATAGCAGAAAATGACTAGTCTAAAATCTAGAAATTTGAGAACTAATGTGCTAGTAAATCTATCAAATACCTAACCTAATCAAGTGAAAATTCAATGGGGTAAATTTTTTTATTAAATAAAATGTTTTTTTGATCTAATTCAAGTGGAATAAACTTGATTTAAGCTCGTTAGTGTGCTATAAAAGATGTCATAAATTTACTATTGTTTGCCACAAAGGACTTCAAGAAATCTAGATTTGGGAATAAGAAAACTATCCCAAGCAACTCAATGATTACTATGACCTTCCAGCATTGTTCCAAGGATGAAATGATGCTTGTGATCCTGAAAATAACTTAATTCAACCATTTAACCCAATCTTACAACAAGAAATCTTCAATACTAAATGCATAAATAGAAAAAAAAGACAAGAACAAGAGATGAATGAGAATAAGAGGTGAAAAGAAGAAAAGTAAATGATATAAAAGGGCTATGAGGCTCCTGCGATGGAAAAACCCAAGGAAACTCAAATTACTATGAAGGAGACCAAGATTTAGAAGTTGAAAATGGCACTAGTCTTCATTATTTCCATCAATACAATTACATCCCTACAAAAAGTGAAAGTGGAGCTGCAAAAATACGAGTTCTCTCCACAAGAAGACTAAGAAAAATCAATCCGTAGAGGAAAATTCATATTTGTACATATAAAAAATGATTAGGAAGCATTCCCCATGAAAGGAGGAAGCTTTCCCCACCAAAATCCCTTAATTAGTGGATCTGGTTCCCAATACTAGGAATTTGCATTAAATGACAGGGAACACTTTCCTAGATTTTCTCAATCATTGGAGCTCGAGAATTTGTGTAATTATTTCAGAAAATCTTCTTGATTTATTATTTATCTCCTCCTCCAAATCTTTATAATCTGCCCAATATTCTCACAATATTCCACAAAAATAAAAAATAGTAGGCACAAATATGGAAATATCCATAAAGCTTCATAATTAACATATTAAAGTAAAAAATACATTATTTAATACAAAAAGAGAGGTTTAATGTGTTGAAGGATGGTTAGATGGGCCTTAATTTATGTCTAATTTAGAGGCCCATCATACCCCCTTACTGAAAGTGTTGCTCTTCCTCTGAGAAACTTAGTGACCTTATTGTGCCCCATTCATGGCCACGGTGGCCTCTCTCTTGTGCATTCCTTAGTGCTTTCTCTTAAGAATCTTAGTTGTAAGTTCTGCAAGGACAAGCACAAAAATGTAGTTGTTCTTTTCATGATTATTTAGCAGTATTTCAAGCAAAAAAAAACATAAATTTCCTCTTTGCAAGAGAAATTTGTTGGCCTGTAGATCCATTTCATTCATATACTCTCCCTTGAAACCTTCATTCCATTTTCACTCATTTTTCCAAAGCGGTTTGTGCATAGAAAAATCATAGTGTTTCTTGAGACCATTAGGATACCTTCTTCCCCTTATTCAAGATGTGTTTTTGAATATTTTTCAGTTTGGAAAGGTCTTCCACGTCCCTTTCCAACCTCCTGATACCTTTTTCCACCATTTGGACACCTCTGAAACCTTCAAAATGCCTTTAGATGAGAACTAGGACATCCTATAGTAATTCATGTAGTGACTACAAGAAACCTTGTAGCAATTCCTGTAGTAACTACATGAAACCCTGTAGTTGCCTATTTTGAGCATAAATGATAGTATGAGCCTAGGGTAGGCCCTCAACTTGACTTCCATGCCTTTATCCCATTTCTATAACATCTTTTAGGCCTTGGACAAAATATAGAAAGATATTACAGACCTCTTGGAAAGCCTCTTTTCATCGCTACAATTTGAGTTCTATTTTGATGGTGAATGCCTTCTTACCTTTTGTTGTCTTCTTCCTCTCTTTTGTGGCCCGGAAGATTTCCTAATGGCCTTGGAGTTCTCTGTTTTGACTAGGCGTCTCTTAGGCACTTCCATTTTGGGTTTTAGCACAATGTGTTCATTTCTTCCTTCTTATAGAAACATTCTACCTTCCTATAGTAGTCATTCCCTCTCTTTTAGGGTCTTCTAACTGTATGGGAGTGATGAAAAATGATGTAGATGGTTTGGAGGATGATTCTAGGGCTTAGAGGGAATAGTCTAGGTTCATGAAAATGGAGAGGATGTGCTCTGTGTGTGCTTTTCTTTTCAAGAAATTTACAGGGTGAGAAAGTGTGTAGGGTTTGTTCTTGAAAAATATTAATTTTTTCTTATGAAATGGGATGGATGAATGATGGATAGATAGTAAATATGAAGTGGATGGAGGGTTTGGAGTGCTATGATGGCTTGGCCTTTGCACAAATTTCCTCTTTTAATTGTTGTCCCCATTCCTTGAAATCATCACCCTTATTAATTTGGTCTTTCCACATTGCATGAGTGAAGGAATTATTTGTATTAACTAGTTGAATGTGGCAAAGACTACTAAACCATCCTTAGCTTATGAAACCTCGTCTCTCATGCATTGAAAAAAAATTATAACTATAATATGTTCAAGAGAAGAGGTTGAGAATATTGCATACCTGTACTTACCTAATAGCTGTTGTAGACACACTTTCTATTGAGTTGATGATTGATCCATGGTCCTCTAGAGGTGATAATTCCTTTTTTTTTTCGTCTACACAGGTCTTCATAGCTTGGTGATTCTAAACCTATGTCTTCCAGTTACCATGAGAAATCTATCTTAGTCAAACCCGACCTTCTTGGAGTGTTGGGCTGGGCCATAGATGATGTTCACCTTCCACACACTTTTCAAAACTATCATACCCCTTACCAACACTTTGTTTCACCTTCCCTACCTTCCTATACCCCTTAGCTAGTTTCCTATAGAAAACTAGGACATCCTGTAGTAGCAACAATAAACCTTGTTACAACCTATTTAAACCCATATCTCCCAAATGGTATACTGGATTGGCCTGAAATTTTCTGAGCATGTTTCCATCATCCTTATGCACCTCCCCATAAGAAAAGTTTTGGCTAATTGATACGCAAATCTCGAGAAAAAACTAAAAATGGTTGTAGGTGTTGGAGGTCAATTTATGGAAAACTGTGCAGTGTAATTTGCTGAAATTGCTTGGGCATGTTACCACCATCCATATTCATCTCCCCATGAAACAAATTTATAAATGGATGTACAAATATCAAGAAAATTAAAAAATGGTTGTAGGTGATGGAGGCCGATTTCTAGAAAATGTGTAGTAGAATTTGCTGAAATTGTTTGGGCATGTTACTATTATCCATGTGCATCTCCCCCTTAAACATATTTACAAATGGATGCACGAATATCAAGAAAATGAAAAAATGGTTGTAGATGATGGAGGTTGATTTCTTGGAAAATGTGCATTGGAATTTACTAAAATTGCTTGGCATGTTACTATCATCCATATGCATCTCCACCTAAAACAACTTGGAAAACGGATGCATGATTTTCAAGATATGACAAAAATAAGTTTTTCTCTATTTATTTTTATGTCCTGTAGTACTTCAGGACAACAAGGAAAATGAGTGGTAAAAGCTTGGGAATGATGAGTGGATGGTGGAAATAGATGAGGTTGATGGATTGACATGGCCTTGATCCTGTTGGAGAATTTGAGCAAACGAGGAGAAAGTCAAAAGTTGACTTCTTTTTACTAGGTTTTTGATCAACTTTTCTTTTGGTGGCTAACTTGCTTTTGTTGCTTGCAAAGGTTGGAGAGCAACTGTATTCATGAGAAAAAGAGACATGGAGCAAATATTTTTTTTTCTTTTTTTTTTTTTCGTTTAGGCCTACTAGCTGCCTTAATGAGGTTTTCAACTAGTAAGTCTGCCTAGGCACCTCAAAGGAGGTTTTCACCTAGGATATTTTCTTTTTCTTGTTTTTTCTCTTTTTTTCCAACCCATTGACTGCCTCATGGAGGTTTTCAATCAATCAACCAATCTCAGGGGCCTCAAAGGAGTTTTTCACCTAAGATTTTATTTTTTTTCTTATTTTTCATTTTTTTTTAATTTCCTATCCTATTCTATTTGAAAAAACAAAATCATTTTCATGTGTAGGAATACTTCCAATGAAGCCAAGTGCACACCAAGATGATAGATAAATTGATGTGTAGGCTTTGAATATATGCTTTGAAAGGTACTTGAATATGAGAGACCAACTTCTTTGATTGAGATGAGATCATGAATTGTTGAAGAACAGTGGATTACTACGACTTGATAGTTTGTTGGAACCATATTTCAATATAGTTGTGATGCTCCTAGTCCACTTGCTGATTTGGATAATATTGCATGTCTTCTTCCATGAAATTTAGATCTTTTTATTATTATTATTATTATTATTATTCTCTTGAAAACATAAAGGATCCAATGGTAAACATGAGGAAACTTTACCAATTTCTGATTCTGATGTTTTCTCTTCATCAAGGGCAGCGCATGATTCTTTGCTCTTCTCATTTCAATCTTCTTTTTCTACATGTTGTCCTTCAATGATATCAAGAGAATCTCTTTTTTGTGATACTCTTCCTGAGCTAAGATGAATATCATTTAGGTTAAGAGGATATGTTTGGAAGTGTTGTACCTGAACATTGTAAGTGGGTTGATCTACTTCATTGTGTTTATTCAGAAATGGTGGTACAAATAGCTGAGTGGAAGTGGGTATTTGAGAAGGATGTGGTTGATCCGGATTTAAATAGGAACGCAATAGATTACAGAGATAACCATAAATACAGAGATGCGATAACCATAAATAAAGAGATGCAGCGGAAATAACACTTCATTTCATTAATGGAAAATACTGAAACATGCTTACAACCAGAATTGGAAATAAACCAGCTAGGACGATGGTAGCTTATCTCTGAGAAGAGATGTGCGGCTACATGTCTCTGAACTGTTCCGAACTTGTGTTACAATGAGGCTCGAAGGCCTATTATTATTGAGAAACAATGGAAAACCCTTCACATTCCAAAACCGACCCTTAGAAGATGAAACGCCAAATTGTGGGCCCCGTTTTGGGTAAATTGGTAAATCAATTTCCCGGGGTCGTAACTTTGGCATACGATCTCCGTTTGACGCGTATGATAGCTTGTTAGAAAGATCTATCCGAGAACTACCACTTTGGGAAGGGCAACATCGGTCCATGGACCCATGTTGCCCCCAGATTTCCCAAAAACCGTCGTTTAGGGCCTCAAAACGGCTCCGAAAGTTCAGGACCCGAAAAAACTGCTAAAAATAGTAAGTTGTGCTACAATTAAGGAAATTGAAAATGCTGAAAAGAAGATGGTGGGGGTCTAGATGGACTTGGCAGGTGGCCACCAATATCCACCTGGATCATCCAATATCCTATTGACCCTCTCTGTTTTTCCATCTGTCTACAAATGATAACTTGTGTTGAAGGCCAACTTTGTGTCCAACCCTGTAAATAACTCCTTCCAAAATTTGGAAGTGAACTTCGCACCCCTGTCTGAAACAATCTTCTTCGAAACATCATGTAATCTAACCACATCTCAGATGAATACCTGTGCTACATCACTAGTTGAGAATGTAGACTTAACTGGAATGAAGTGTGCAACCTTTGTCAACCTCTCCACATTAGCCATGATGGAATCACACTGTCTCACTATCTTTGGAAACATTATAATGAAGTCCATGGAAATGACCTCCCATTTCCACTTTGGAATCGCAATCGGCTGTAGCAATCCACCTAGATGTTTACATTCTGCTTTCACTTGCTGATAGTTGAAACATTTAGCCACGAACTTTACTACACCTCTCTTCGGATTCGTCCAATACTAAAATCTCTTCACTGTTGTTAATGTCTTCTGATAATTTGGGTGACCCGAATGCGATTTTGCATGAAACTCCCTCAAGATCACCTTCTTAAGCTCATTGTTATCTGATACATATATCTTGTCTCGGAACCTGACCAACCCATTTTCTATAAGACAATAATCCATACCCTGTGCACCTAGACGTGTACCTATACCACTATTTTTACCTATACCTACACATGTACCTATACCAACATCCTACTAACTTGCCTACATGATCTTATCATGTAATTTCATCCCATAGGAGCTCACAATTGCCAAGTGATTTACGTGTACCCTTATACTGAGATAATCTACAACCCTATTCTCGTTACCTTTGATGTATCTGATCTCGAAATCAAACTTGTTGATTGTGACCAACCATAAAGCCTGCCTGGCATTTAGATTTGGCTAGTCAAACAAATACCTCAACCAATGTCATCACTCGTAAGTACAAATATCCTGCCAAGAAGATAGTGTCTCCACATCTTTAATGCATGTATGATCATTGCTAACTCCAAATCATGTGTCGGGTAGTTCTTCTTGTGTTCGTTTAGTCTCTAAGACTCATAACATACCACTTGTCCATCCTGCATAAGGACTCCACCAAGTCCTCTCTTGCAAGCATCCGTGCATATTAGAAACTCTTTGTTTGGATATGCAATATGTAGTGCTAGTGCATGTGTTAACAACTGCTTGATTTTCTCAAAGTTAGCCTCACACTCCTCAGTTCATTCAAACTTCTTACATTTCCTTTGCAATGATGTGATATGATAAACAATTTGTGAGAATTTCTTGATGAACCTGTTGGGTCCCTATAATACTAGTGATTACCCAATTACTATTGTAGTTGTACCCCTTATTAATATTGTTGCGCCCCTATTGCCCCCATATTGTTATTACTGTGCCCCATAGAATCCCTCTATTGTTATTTTTGTGGCTTTATATTATTATTGTTAGGTCGGCTGGGTTATATTGTGACTCCTTAGACTCCTATATATAGAAAGGAGGTTTTGTCATTTGTATCATCCAAGAATTGTCATTTATGTAATGTAAAGGAGGTTGCCCCCTCGAAGAGGCTGAATTCTAAGGCATTGATCTATCTTTTCTATATTTTCTTGAGCTGGTTTCATAACATATAATGCAAGTGATGCTTTCCTAGGAGATGACTGGATAGACATAGTCATAGGATGAGGAAAATTCAAGTTGCTACTCAAATATGGAAGGATTAAAATGCTCTTTGGGGTTTTGGACATTTCAAAGTTAGCTAAAAACTTGATATTTGTAAGTAAAAAGAGTGATGTAGGTGTACAAATTGTGTTTGAAAGGGAAACCTTGCAAAATGGTTTGAGGAGCAATGAAGTTGATGAGGGGAGATAGAATGGAACTTTTTACAAGTTATTAGGAAGTACTATCATTGATAGGTGTAATAGTTCTCTTCTTTTTGGGTTTGGAAATGAAGAAGATAGCACCTATCCTTACTTTGTAAAATAGACAACGCATGCCATCAAAGACTATGACATATTGGAGAAAAGGGCATTGGAGCATTACATGGTAAATGTATGGTTGAAGTTATGTACAATTATACACTAGCTTTTGACTTATGCACGTTACAAAATTAGGTAAATCTATGTACTATGTTTCATTCACAAATGATTTCTTAAGAAACAAATAGATTTATTTCCTCTAAAAGCAATATAAGGTCTTTGGTAAATTTAAAGAGTTTGAAGCTCATGTGGAGAATTAGAAAATGAACAAAATAAAGGTGTTAAGGATAGATAATGGTGAAGATTTATGCAAGAATGAATTTAAGAAATCATGGAAGAAGTGTGGAATATCAAGGAAAAAGACTACTGCATACATGCCTCAATGTAATAGAGCTGCGGAAAGGATGAATAAGATGTTGATGGAAAAGGAAAGGAGCATGCTCAATTGTTTTGGGTTAGGTCAAGAATTCTAGGCAGCGACAATGGATACTGCAACTACCTATTAAATTGATCACCCTCATCAATGTTGGCTGGGAAAACTCCACATGAGGCATGGACTTGTAAAAAATAATTTCTAGAACATCTCACAGTGTTTTGTTGTGATGCTTATGTACATGTTCCATAGAAAAATATGAGTGAGCCAGATAATAATGCTAAAATGTGTATATTTATTGGTTATAAAAATGGTATAAAATGTTATAAAATTTGGAACCTTGTTATTGATAAGATTGTTTGTAATTGGGATGTTGTTTTTAGAGTGGTTAATGTTGAAATTTGGGGCAGCTATGGGACAAAGTTCCCCATAGGAACCCAAGCACCCCAAGGAAAGCCCATCTTGCCCCAAAGAGGATTTATATTGGTTAAAGGAAAATATTATTGATGTGTTTGGAACTCTTCTCATTATCATTTAATGAGGCAAAAAATTTGGGCAAGCAATCATTAAATAGAAAATATTTAAATATTATTTTGAGCAAAAATTGAATTGATGATTCCCTCTAAATGAACAAGTCGGCTTGACTTCTATTGCCACCCATTTAATCTTGATAAAGACTATAAATATAAGATAAGTCTTCCTCTCAAAAGTGCAATTTTAGATCTCACATACTTGAGGCTCGCATTACCTTATGTGGCTTGCCTATTCTTTTGTGGCTCTATATTACAATAGTTCACACTCACACAGAGGCTCGTATTCTCTAACAGTGGCTCATGTTCCCTAATAGTGGCTCATATTACATACACTATGGTTCATATTCCTCATTGTAACAGCTGGACTCACTATATATATTATATAATATATATATGTGTGTGTTGTGTGTGTGTGTGTATATATATATAATATATATATATATATATATTATAATCATATATATATATATTATTATTATTTATATATATATATATATATTATGTATACTATATATACACACACACCACACACATTATATATTACATACACTATGTTATATTTCCTCATGTAACAGCTTGACTCACTAATATATATATATATATATGTGTGTGTGTGTGTGTGGTGTGTATACTATATTATACATATATATATATATATATATATATATAATACATTAATGTATATATATATCTATAGTAATATATATACATAATATATATGGTGTTAATATTATGTATATTATATATACACATATATATATGTATATATATATATAGATATATATACATATATATGTGTATATATAATACCACACACACCACATATATATATATATGTGTTGTGTTATAATTATACATATATATACATTATATATATGTTATATTATATATACACATATTATTGTACAATATATATGTATATATTATATGTGTATATATATATACATATATGTACAAGTCTTCGAGATCACACTGGCTTGGACTTGCTATATACATACACTCTAAGATCGTAGTGGCTTGGAATCACAATGTTTTTTATCTGAGTCAGATTCACATTGTTTTGGTTTGGCTCAAACTCGCATTGTTTTTTTCAAGCTCACATCTATGTGATGACGTGTAATCCCTATTGTGATTCGTATTGGCTTGACAATGGATCACACTTGTTTTCTGTGAATCAAATTTTATAGTAGCTCACATTAATGACATTATTGTACCTCGCATCAATGTTTTATGGCATCGCTTTCCAACAATGGCATCATTATCTCTTCTCTGGAATCATTATAATCTACACTTTATATCTTTATATTATATGCCATCGTGATACTTTGTGGTATCATTTGACTCTATGTGATCCAGGTGGATATTGGTGGCCACCTGCCAAGTCCACTTGGACCCCCGCCATCGTTTCTTTCAGCTTTTCAGTTTCCTTAATTGTAGCACGGTTTACTATTTTTAGTAGTTTTTCGGGTCCTGAACTTCCGGAGCCACTTTGAGGCCCTAAACGACGTTTTTTTGGAAAATTGGGAGCAACATGGGTCCATGGACCGATGTTTCTCTTCCCAAAGTTGTAGTTCTCGGATAGATCTTTGTAACGAGATATTGTGCGCTTCAAATGGAGATCGTATGCCAAAGTTACGACCCCGGGAATTTGATGTACCAATTTACCTAAACGGGGCCCACAGTTTGGTGTTTCATCTTCTAGGGTTAGGTTTTTGGATGTTTAGGGATTTCCATTTTCATTTAGATCGTCCTATATGTCTTCTTCTTCCATGAAATTTAAATATTCTTCTTTTTCTTGATTATTCTCTTGAACACATATAGGATATGATAGTAAGCATAATGGAAATTTCTCAATATTTGATTTTAATATCTGCTTTCCATCAAATACAGTCCATGATTCTTTGGTTTCCTTATTTGAATCTTCTTTTTCTGAATGTTGTCCTTCAATGGTAGTAAGAGAATCTATTTCTTGCAATACTCTTCCTAATCTAAGGTGAATACCATTCAGATCAATAGGGATTGCTTGGAAGTATTGTACCTCAACATTGTAAGTGGGTTGATCTACTTCGTTGTTTGGGTTCGGAAATGGTGGTACAACTAGTTGAGTGGGAGTGGACCTTTGAGATGGATGTGTTTGAGGTTTTGGTTGTGGTGGAGGTGGATGATATGGATAGCATGGAGTTGGGTATAGAGGATATTGAGGAAAATATTGTGGGTTTCTCCCATAAGGTCCTTTCCATCCTTATTGTGAATATTGGTTTTGGGGTTGAGATGGCTAAGGTTTCCAAGGAAAGGGCATGTTTTAATTACTTTGAGATGGTTTTGCATAACCTTGAAATTGTGAATTAGGTTCTTGCATCATACCAGGTTGACTAGGCTTCCATGGTCTTTTTGGAGCTCAATAACAAAGTTGCTTTGGCGATTGACTTGGTCCACTATGCTCCTGGTAAAATTCCTTCAACCTTGGTAATAATGGGAAATATTTAGTAACATGTGATTCTACATGGATAACACAAATGTTAACATCCTAATTTTTCTCATTTTGTGTTCCTAACATTTCTACTTGTTCACTTGGATTGCTAAGAATTTATGTTCTAAAGTTGTCAAGCAAATTTCCAAGTTCAGTGTGACTTAACTGTATCGGTGTTGATTTGCTTACTCTTGCCTTCCCTCTTGATATGTGCTTGCATATTTCACAAATTCCTTCAAGTGATCATTGATATATATCGCCCCTACTCATGAGATCAAGGAGATCAATCCACTCATCCCTAATTGTTCTAAGTAAGATGGTTTTTAGCGTGTCAAATCCTCAATGATGTATTTTTTCCCTCTTGACATTATACATGAACCTCTCTATAGATCCTCATGGCTCTCATCTCATTTTTTAGTCATTCTAAAGATTTATTCTTTAATATCATGATCTTTATATTTTTCTAGAAACATATTTTGCATATATTGTATGATCTTATTGAATTAGTCCCTAAACTCATTCACTGTTTAAGATCTCTATCCTTCAATGTTGTCAGAAACAATCTCAAGTTTTGAGTGTTTAATAAGTAACCATAATATCTAAAAGGTATTTCAAATTCAAATACAAAGGTTTCCAGATCGTTTGACCTCATACCATGGAAGTTTGGAAGGAATGATGGAGGGATGTTCTTCAAATGAACACTGATATCAATATCATGAATGGGAAATACAAGATGATCTTCCTCATTATCATCATCTCCATCAATCTCTTATACCTTCCTTGCCACCTCTTCCTGTATCTGCAAAAGTGGATGGTGTTGTGGTTCTTACTACACCATGTGATCAAATGGGGGGGTTTGGTGTTGAAGTATTTTTTCTGCTTTCATAAAAAAAATTGAATAGAATGCTAATACAATCAAACATGAAGGTAAGAGAAATGAATCAAACATGGAAATGAATGCATTGTAAATCATGCTTTGACACCTCTCGGGAAACGACACTAAAAAGTGATGAGTCCCAGTGTTGCAACAAGAATGTTGCAACTCCCAAGGCTACCAACTTAAATTATCAACCCAAGTTTCGTACAAACTTAATAGGTGTCAACATTATACGTGTAACATGCAATGTGTCCTTCTTTCATCGATCTGATTCAATGTCGTACAAAATTAAGAGGTTGCAACATTGTATGTGCAGTAGGTGGTGTACTTCTACCTAATTTGGTGCAAGGGACTAAAGTACTCTATGTTTGTAGAAAGAAAAAGCACAACTAACCCTAATTTCAAAAAAGAAAACCTACTTAATTTTGAAGAAAGGAAACCTAATTACTTCTGTAGAGAAGAAATCGTAGTTACTTTTTTTGAAAGGAAAGGCTATTCTATTTTGCATGAATGTAAATGCTAATCCTACTTGCAAAAATGTAAATGTTAACCTATGTGCAGAGTGTAAATGGTACATCAAAAGGAAACCTAGTCTATGCAATAGAAATGACAATGTTGGAAATGGAAACCCTTGCTTAAGATGTATGAAAAAAACTTGATCATGAAATCATTCTTCAATCACTGCATTCAAGATATATTTTTTCAAAAAAGATCATAAGGTGCTTCATAAAGTAATCATGAAAATCATCATTATACTCTTCAAGTCATGAATTTTTACACTACCCCTAATTGCAGAGGTGAATTGCAATAGAGAAGAGGAAATGATTAAGAAGTCTTTGGTATTACTCAATCATTATTTTGGAGCCTAATATCATTCTTGAATGCTAGGAGGAAAAAATCAAGCTTCAAGGACAATTATGGGCAAGTTTGGAGGTCTTTTACAAGATGTTATAGGATTGTTACAAGATTGAATCTATGAGCATTTTGAAGGTGTAAAAGGTGATTTGAAGGTGGGAGAGGGTAATCAAGGGTATATGAAGGTTGTATGATACCCTTTCCAAGCCTAGTACCCTTCAGGGGCCCATTTTGCACAAGAATCAATGCACATGGTGGTCTACAATAACCCAAAAATGTACTTTCAATGAACAATGATTTGAAGGATTCGTTGAGGTACAAAGAAGGATTTGGTGGTATAATAAGGAGTGTAAATTACAGTTTTAACCATACAAGTAAGAAATAGTGCCTTCACACCACAAAAAGATTATGATTTTTATACTTGAAAAGACCAAACACCTAGTCTGCCAGCTAGTCTGTCCTCTGAGTCATCTCACCAATGACCAAGAAAATCAAATGAAAATGAGATGGGGTAAATTTTGTTACTAAGTAGGATGTCCTAGGACTCAATTCCAAGTGGAATTATTAAAAAATACCCTTGTTAACATATGCTTAAAATTAGCAAAAAATTACTACTCTAAAAACCATAAATTCAAGGATTAGTGAGCTAGTCAACCTACCAAATTCCTAACACGATTGAGTGAAAATTCTATGGGGTAAATTTTGGTATTAACTTGGAATTTGTTATGACTAAATCAAAGTGGAAGAAACTCAAAAGAGCTTCATTAACATGTTCTAAAATTTAGCAGAAAATTCTTATTATTTTACTACAAGAGACTTCCAAAAATTCAAGAATTGTGAACTAGTAAGCCAATCCAAGTAGCTCAATCATGGATATGAGTTTGAAAAGTTGTTCTAAGAATGCATCATGATTGTATCTATATAAATGAATTGCAAATAACTTACTTCAATCATTTAACCAAACTAACCTACAGCAAAAGAAGTATGAATAGGAAATGCATAAATAAGAGATGCAAGTGAAAAAGACATTCAAAGGGAATAAAGAAATTGTACAGCAAGGCTCTGAGGCTCTTGGGATGGCCAAGCCAAAGGATATTCAGAGTCCTATGAATAAAACCAATCTTTAGAAGCTAAAAATGGCACCAAACTTTATTATTAGAGTCAATCCAAGTACATCCCTGCTAGAAATGAAAGTGGAGTTGCTAAAAAAACAAGTTTTCTCTTCAAGAAGACAATGAAATACATGCCCCTAGAGGAAAATTCGAATTGGTACTTATACAAATTGATGGGGAAGCATCCTCCTTGAAGGAAGGTAGATTTCCCCTCCAAAATCCCTAAAAAAGTGGATATGGTTCCCAACAGTAGGAATCTTCATTAAATGATAGGGAGCACATTCCTAGATAATCTCAATCACAGGAGCTCCAGGATTTGTTCAATAATTTCATAATATCTTCTTCATTTTTTATCCAATATTGGTCCATATTTTAGCAGGGAGCAAGTCCATACATTATATCATTCATAATTTACTCAATATTCTCTCAATTTTCTGCAAAAATAAATAATATTAGGCACATAATATGTATTTATCTATAAAACCTTCGTGAGAACTTATTAAAGCTAAGAAAACATTATTAAGTGTATAAGGAGATATTTAATATAGCCTTCATGTTCCTAGGAAAGGTTAGATGGGCTTTAATTTGTATCTAATTTGGAGACACATCAAGGATATCTCATATAAGAGATCAATTCAAAGACATTGGTGAAGAAGTATTTGACAAAAAATTGGTAGTTGTGGCTTTGGGTGGTTTGCCTAGATCTTGGGATCCTTTTGCAACAAGAATTTGTGCAAGAGAAAATGCACATTCATTTGATAATTTGTGGGTTTCCTACACTCAAGAAGAATCAAGATTCCATTCTAGAGACTAGACTAAAGATCCAAGTGAAGAATCTTTTGAGGCTCATTCTAAGAGTTATAAAATAAGACCTAATTTTGGAAGAATTCAAAGAATTTATGGTAGAATATCTAATTCAAGACCTACCTTAATATCTACTACAAGAAGGGAACCTGACCACATAGAGGACCTCCTTCTCCCTCTCAAGATAAAATAGATTGAAGAGATGGAAGATATTTGACAAATGTTCAATGCTTTAATTGTCAAGAATATGGTCACCATTAAGATAATTTTCATCAAAGAAATCAAAGAGATGATTATCAAAGGAATGGAGATTGAAAGAGAAAATGGAAACATCATTCCATTGTTGCTAACCTTGATGAATCCTCTCATAAGAGGATGCCTAGTAAGAATGATTTTGATGATGAATACTCATTTCATTCTAGTTTTACAGGTACCATTACAGGTCATGATGAAATATGGTTGGTGGAAAGTGGTGCCTCTAGGCACATGACTGGAAATTGTGATCATCTCTTTGAATTGGTTGAAAATAATATTGCTCAAAGGGTTGAACTTAGGGATAATGGAAAATACGAAATCAAAGGGATTGGATCATCATCCTTCCAACTAGATTAAGGAGGTAATGTATACATTAACATTATTTTATATGTTCTTGGTTTGAAGAAGAATTTGTTGTCCATCTCATCTCTGGAAGACAAAGAATATATAATTTCTTTTGTTGATGGACAAGTTCTAGTATGGAAGAAGGATGCCTCTTTTGAATCTGCCAAGGTCATTGATGTGCGAATTGGAGGCCTATGTTGTCTCCTTGGACGTTGAATTCAAGATTTGCTACATAACACCATTATTCTTTGTGATCTATAGCATCGAAGGTGCGCTCATATTCACTATAAAGAATTAACTAGAATGAAATATTTTGTTAAAGGTGTACCAAAAATCAAGGTTGATCATGATCGAGTTTACAAGGGACATTCCCTTGGGAAAAATGTGAAAGGAAGATGTACTAGCAGTGATAGTAGATCTAAAGGAATCTTGGATCTTGTGCACTATGATGTTTGTGGGCCTATGTCTAACAATAACTTTGGTGGCCTTTTATTATGTCTCTTCCTTTGATTATTATTCACCTAAAACATTGATTTATCTTCTAAAGTACAAGGTGCAAGTATTTAAGAAGTTTTATGAATTCAAAGCACAAGTTGAAAATGCTACAGGAAGAAGGGTCAAGACCTTGAGGTCTGACATTGGATGAGAATATGTATCTAGGTAATCGATGGCTTTCTACAATGATGCTAGAATTAAGAGGAAGCTTATAGTTCCCTACTGTCCTAAACAAAATGGAAATGTTGAAAGGAAGAACATGACTATTATGGAAGTTTCCAAGGCCATGCTTCATGATTAATAGTTGCCTATGTTTCTTGGGGGAGAAACTGCAAGAACATTTGTTTATGTTCAAAATAGATTCAAGCATAGAACCTTAGACTACAAGACTCTTGAAGAGGTCTTCATGGCTGAGAGACCAAATGTTGAGCATTTAATAATTTTTAGTTGTCATGTTTATGTTCTTATGTCCAAGGAGAAAAGGAAAAAAATGGAACCTTCTAGGAAGCAAGGAACTTTTGTTAGCTACAATGAAGATTCAAAGGCCTTAAGGGTCTATGTAACAAGAAAATGTTATATTGAAACTTTGCAGGATGTTATCCTTGATGAAGATGCTATTTTCTGGAAGTCCAAGGGTTCACACTTGGACTCTGATGATGAGATATAGGTGGCTCCAAAGAATTTGGAATCAAATCCTAAATAAACCGAACCGATGGAACAAGATCCTTATGAAGACATTGATGACCATGAAATTGTTGAATCTCGAAGAGACATTATACCTAAGACTCAAAAAATACATACCTGGATTGAAATAACATTGAAGGAATCTAAAGGACATGTTGCACCTCATGGAACCTTGAGGCAAAGCAAGAAACCAAAAAAGTACTCTGGTTATGCAACCATTATGTGTAAAATTATTGAGTTTGAGAAATCCACCTATGAGGAAGTAGTTGAGCATCAAGTTTGGAAAGATGTCGTGACTAAAGAATTCCAATCTATATAGAAGAATGATGTATAGGAAATCCTGCCAAGACCTGAAGGAAAATATGTTGTGCCTTGAGGCTCCCTCATTTAATCCAAGCTTCCCAACCAGGTACCATAATAAGTAGGCTCCCTCTTCTCTTTAGAGCTAGGGGATAACCCTACAAAATTAAGCATGCAACTGATGGAAATGTTGAAAAGTATAAGGCAATATTTTTGGCGCAAAGGTTCTCGCAAAAAGAGGGAGAGGATTATGAAGACACATTTTCTCCCATTGTCAGGTATGCCTCTATTAGGTCTATCATTGCTCTTGCTTCTATTGCAAGTTGAAAATTGCATCAAATGGATGTCAAAACTGCTTTTTTGAATGGGGTCATTGAAGAGGAATTCTATATTGAACAACCTCAAATTTTTGAGGTCTATGAGAGAGAAACACATGTTTGAAAATTGAAGAAATGCCTATATTGGCTAAAGCAAGCTCCTCATGCATGGTACTCCCACATTGATGGTTATATATTGAGTATTGGCTTCAAGAAAAGCAATGTTAATCCAAAATTGTATTTCAAGATTGTTAAAGGTGAGCCCTTGATGTTATTATTGTATGTAAATTATTTGTTTCTAACAAGGGTTGAAGTTTTGATTTTCCAATGTAAGAGGGACATGGTTTCTGAATTTGAAATGAAGGATTTCGGTCTTATGTATTACTATTTGGGATTGGAACTTTGGAAAAATCCCGATGGAATATTTGTTGGCCAAGGTAAATACATTCTTTCAATCCTTCAGAGGCTTGGCATGATGGACTGCAAGTCCATGGATAATCATATGGTGACAAATTTGAAGAAGATTTGGGACTATGAATCTTATTTTATTCATCCCTCTATGTATCACAAATTTATTGGCTCGTTCAACTATCTTGTGAAAACTAGACCCAATATGTGTTATGTTGTGAACACATTGAACCAATTCTTGGTTGAGCCCCGACATGTGCATTGGGTTGCAATGAAACATATTCTAAGATATTTGTGTGGAACTATTGAATATCGTCTCATGTATGCTTCTAATGGAGAATGAAAGATGCATGGATTTATAATGTTGATTGTGCTGGAAGCTCTAATTATAGAAAGAGAAATTCTAAATTTTGTTTTAGTTTGGACTCCGCTATGAATTCATGGTCTAGTAAAAATCAAACTTATGTTGCTTTGAGTACAGCTGAAGTTGAGTATATAGTGCATGTTCAGCCTATTGTGAAGTTGTGTAGCTTCGGATTTTTTTTTTTGGGTTTGTCTGATCAAGTGTTGGAATCGGCCATTATATATTGTGATAATCAAATTTTTGTGAATATTTTTGAGAAATTGGTGTTTCATGACAGGTCAAAGCATGTTGTAATCAAGTATCATTACATCTTGAATATTGTCCATAGGGGAGTTGTGAGGCTCTAGTATGTCCCTATTGATGAGCAGGTTGTTGATGTGTTGACAAAGTCATTGTCCCAAATGAAGTTTACATAATTTAGAGAACGAATTGTAGCTATTGAGAACCCTTATCTGAAAGAGATGGAGCACTTATTGTACAACCTCATATGATGGAAGATCTTCGTTAGGTTGTGACCGAGAGACCTATGGATTGGTCGGGAAGATTATCACTCCCTTAGGTCATTTGTCTGGGAGGCCAATGATATTGATTGAGGAACTTAGTTCTTAGGCATGCTTTGATCCCTTAGGTTTTTAGCATTAGGCTAGTTTGGTTGAGGACATTGATTATGTGATCTCCCCCTTAGGCAGTGGTTAGGAGACCTATGGATTGGTCAAGGAGATTGATCTCGAGTTTCCTCCCTTAGGTCGTGGACTAGGAGACCTATGGAGTGATCAAGGAGATGTATCCTATGCATATCATTGGTTTGGCTTCATTTATTTATCCCATTGGTTAGTATGGCACTAACATAGAAGTCATGGGGTTGTGGCTTGCGGGATGTGTTGGATGTTATGCATTTCCTTATGATGAGACTTATGATTTCTCCCTTAGGTTTTAGGGTGGGATACCTATGGATTGGTTGGGGAGATTGGTCTTGATAGATAGAGAGACTTGTGATTATCCCTTAGGATGTGAGCCAAGATACCTATGGATTGGTCAGAGAGATTGATCTTGAGAGGGAATGAAAAATACCTCCCTAGCTAAGAGGCAGTGTTGAAAAATGGGTAGCTATGGTCAGTATTTTCTTTGGCTATTAATGGATAAAAAATTACATCTTCAAGTTTGACCAAGTTGGCCTAAGAAGGACAAGATGGATCCACATGTGACAAAAGACAAATCCAAAACCACATATAAATAGAGGCTTATTAGACTTCATTTGAACACACATCACATCATTCAATTCAATCTAAAATCGCAAAGATACATCCTCATGTGTGAAGGAGTCAAAGGAGGTTTTTTGTTCTACGTTGACTAGCATATATTATTTTGTTTGAATTTCATTTACCTGGGCTATTTTGCATCTATTTGACCAAAGTTTTGACTATCAAAGGAGGTCGAAGATTGTAGAGGATTATTGACTTGACTTGATCAAGATTTTGTCCTATTTCTAGGCTCGTTGACTTGGTTTAACCATAGGCTTGACTAAGGCATCGGCCGAGTTATTTTAGAGGTTCATCGACTGAGTTTTTGACCAAAATTTGGCCTCCTATTTAAAGCTTCCATGAGCCAAAATCCGGCCCCATTGTTGCATATCAGAGTTTGAATAGATGTGACTTTTTCTCTCTCATTGTTAACTAGTTTTGACTTGGATAAATTGAGGTTGGATTTGAAATATTGTTGGAATATTTTGATGTACTATTTGTTGGGCTAATTTATTGACTAAATTAACACAAGTATTTAATTATCAATCCGGGTTTGTAAAAATTGGAGGCAAATCCATTGTATATGGACATCAGATATAATCAAGTTTAGAAGATAAAATTTGAAGATTTAAAGAAGTACATATTACAAATATAAACCTATTTTAACAATTTCTAATTCACTTATGTAATATATGAGGGAAGAGGCTCCTAACTTAGGAGAACCAGGTTGTCCTTCCCTACAATACTACTTTCATGAAGATATATCAAGAGCACTAATTAAAAATGGCTTGTGATGCAAAAGATGTAAAAGAAGAGGCTCCTAACTAAGGAGGTCCAAATTGTCCTTCTTCACAATCCTATTATATCACAATCACCATTGCTTCAAACTAGAAATGCATAAATAACTTCAAATGAGAAGTGGAGAATGAAATTCAGTTTTAGTTCAAGATCAAATAGAAGGGGAATTTAACTTAAATTCCTTTGTGTCCCTTCTTATGTAGATTAGAATTAAACCAATATTCATTCAGCAATCATCACACATCTAAATGCATTTGAAACAAAAACTAGTCTATGAAAACTATGAAAATTGAACCAAGAAGTGTATTTAGCTTGGTGTGGGGGCCCTCCACCCTTGCCTTGCACACTTGAAGAAATGTCAGCTACAACAACTTCAGTAAATCAACCAATCATGAACAACAAATTGGAATGAAACAAGATCTTCAAATTAGCTCCTAACTCAAATTATACAAAGGTTACATATGAATTCCATTCCAAAAGCCATTAAAGTCTTGGCTTTAATAGAGGTTTAATGAAACAAACTGATCTATATTATCTCTAACACTCATATCTACTCATATCCACTTATCTAAGTCGAACTCATCCAATTCATCCCAAGAAATATGTTCAATCCCATAAAATCTCAAAACTACCCTATTTCCTAGGGATTTTTTGGTGACTAGTCATGTTTGATCAGCCTTGACCGGGCCTAATAAAGCTTGTTCTGGTCGAACCAAGTGGAATTAGCTTAGTATTAGTTCCCAAGCTGTCCATCCATGCATCAAACTTGAGCCCAAGTGTCCTGCAAACATGTCATCCACATAGCTATTATGGGAATTTCTGATTCAGTCCAAAATTGCACTTGAAACTCAATTTTCATAAAAACTTCTAGAAATTGCAAAATTAAAATTAAAGACCTGAATATGCATAAAATACATCAAAATGAGATGGATTTGATGGAAAATGGATGGAAAATATAAGGATTAAGTAGGTTTCCCTAAGCAAAAATAGACAAAAACTGAGGGCCAACAGACCTATTCATTGTTATTTTTCATCAAGATCCAATGAAAAGAACGAGGCAAGGGGGTTCAATCTACAAAAAAGGGGAATATTTCAAACTAGACCATGGAAAAGAGGGCAGATGTCAAGATTGAGAGATTGGGACAAGTTGCTCGAGGACTCAACTCCAAAAAATTGATTATCAAACCATGAGCAATCCATCCGAACTACGAAATGGGCTAAAGCAGTATCCTACCATTGTCCTTTGACATCCATATGAAGCATTCATTAACTGGAGTGACAATAAATAGGAGTGAGTTGCATATAACTATAATTCATATCCATGTTGTCCTTGCTACGTGGTTGAATGTCAACTTACCTTGCTTTGACCATTGGTATGATTCATAATCATATGCAGTTAAGTGGATATCATGGTATTCATTGATCATGGTTACAATTGTTTATAAATAAAACCCTCCCTTTTCTCCTTAAAACTTTGTTTTCTCTTTTGTCAATAAGTGATTTGTGGTCCCAAAGGATGTGATACCACTTGAATTTCTTGAATTTTCCACTTATGCAATGAATCATGCCCAAGAGGGAAGAGAGATAGATGTCTCAAGGAGTGGATTCCTATATCAAGTGTGAGTTACCAAACACCTTTAATTCCCTATTATGTAAGTTGATGATTAATTTGAGGCTTTGAAATAATCACTTTGTTGGTTTCCATCTCTTCCTTTTATTTTCCCACTGTTAACTCCTATTTTTCTTTGATAGAAAAGGATTTGAATCAAATCTTTAAATCTTAACCCTAACGTTACCAAGAGACTCCTCCTTAGTCCTGGGTGTGGCATTTGTGCATCAATTAACGATAGTGTTCTCTTCAAAGTATATGAATACAAGACTTTTTTTTTATGGCTGGTGGGCTCCTCCTCACAAGACAAAGGGTCGAATAGTCCTATAAAACTCATTTGGATTTCCATTTTTGTGCGCAACTAACATTAGAATTATATTGTCTTTTTTTCCAAGGCTTCGATATTTTTATCTAAGTGGAATACTTTCAAAGAGGTAAAATTGTTTTATGAAATGCTTAAAGCTTAAGAGTTTGAAAGAAGATTTTGAACATGATCTAAATTTTTATTTACTTATCTTAAAATTTAGTTTCATAAATTGTGATTAAATATTAATTAATTGAGATTTTGAGCTTCTTTGTAACACTATTTTGATTGGTGATTTTGTTCAAATTTTTATGTGTTTTCACAAACATGCTATGATATCTATAACTCTTAAGAGGTTGCATGTTTTCTTTTGGTGGTCATTTACAAATTCAATGTCCCTAAGTCAAGTTTTTGTTGTTGTGTCTTTTGGAGGCTTCTAGTCACTTTGTTATACTTAAACTTCATCCTTTAGATGACACCAATTTGTATGATGCTATATCCTTTTAGAGGCTTGTTTGATGGAAGAGTTTCATATGGATTTAAGCATTCTTTCAATCTTATTTGGATTTGGGTTCAATCATGTTTATCCACACTCATGCAACAAAGTTTCTTCATTTTGCAATTATTTAAAAGGATTTGTTTCATTTGGCCAGTATGTGGAAGTTTTTAACTTTTGCAATTTCAATTGCATGTCTTTGTCTCATTAGGGATATACTATTTCTTTCATTATCAATAAGAAAGATTTTTGTTGTTACCCACCACCTACGGGTGACACCCATAGAAGAAATTTTTTCTCTTAGATGGTCCTCAGCTGGCAGCAAGCCTTGTAGCCACCAGATACCTCGATATTCCACCATCTCCACCACTTGAGCCAACCATTATGTCCCTCACCCATCTGTCATGATCGTATGTTTGAAGGTGGACCTTCCAAACTCAAAGCTATGGTTCTTCATTATGTAGTTGGGTACTTTTGTTTACTTATCATGGACACTTTTGGGCATGGATTGGTTGTGGGATTCCACTGAAAGAATGGATTTGGTTTGTACCTTTGTCTCCTTTATCCAACTTGGTGGTTAACCTTGTATCCTAGTCCCATGGGATCTCCTTTATTGCCTCCCGCCTTTAGCAATTCCACTACATGGGAGATCTCGATTTTCATTGCGTGGTCCCACTTCTCGACACCATATACATCACTCCCCTCCACTTATTATAACCATGTTTCATATATTTCTCGTCCGGGTCCACATTTGTCTATTGGGCCACAAGGAGTTAGCTTCTCCCTCCCATTGTCCACACTTTGAGGTGGGCCTAAAACGATGCCCCATAGGTCAATGCAACTAGAAATAAAGTAAAAAACATAATTTGACCACTTTCAATAGGAAATGTACGATAAAATGCAAAAGATGGTTGAGACATACAAATTTAGCACGTGGGCAAAAGCCAAACATGAGCTCTACCACCATCATTATGGCCATCGCTCTGGTTCTTAGGGAACTCATATCGGCCCCCTACATAATTAAGAAACCCATGATTGCCCCAACCCCTCGTTAGCGATGAACTAGCCAACCTTGAGGGGGTATTCAATGATATATCTCTCGCATCATGCTCTCTTTCTCTGGAGCCCCAAGTAGTTATAAAAGAAAATCAATAAAAAGGAAAAAGGCACATAAAGAAGGGTGGAAATACAAAGTTCAGGGTAACTTTTGCACCATGGTTGCTCCTCCTACATCTATACACCCAAATGTGGACTTCCCTTATCATAGTTACCCTTGTACTATGACATGTGGCTTGGAGACTCCCCCTAATTCCCCCACTTCGCTCCACCTTTATATCACATGGCACCTACCACTTGAGGGATGCACCATGGACCTATCACTCTCTTTGAGGTTGAAACCACCTAAAATGGTCCTTGATTAACCTCCTTCTTGAAATTGGAGACACATGTATGCTCTAAAGCCCATTATGGATGAGAATTCCACCATGAAGTGTCCACTTGGTTCCATTAGTTGTAAACTTATTTATTCAATTACACTAATGACTTGTTGTATTGGAAGGCAAGGAAACACATTGGATCTTATACAGGATTGTAGGTGGGTCTTCATCTTGGGGTTTTGTCTCCCTATACGAGGTCAAAGCCCTACAAAGGGTTATCAATGGCGGCCAAGTCACACCAGTGCCAATATCACCAATCTACTCCATGTAATTCTGAACTTTACATTCAATACAACAATATTTCAGGAAACATTGAACATGTGCATTCAATATAAGAATATGAATTTTTTTTGATGAATTCCATGAGAGATTTTCCTCTTACGGTCCACTCTTTATCTCACCTCATTTCAGAAATCCAATTGCATACGCTTCAACTTAAAAAATAATGTATGCAATAAAATAATGCTTTGACACACTCATTTAAATGCTTGTCCCAGTGTTTTAATCCTTCATGTTTATACCCATATAACAATTGATTCTTTCCTTTGTCACATTCAATGCCCAACAATAAAATACCCACACAACTGGGCAATCCAGAAGCAGGCCAAAAGGGGATTCAAAATGACATGCAGTCTTTCAAAATTTAAATTTTTTTATGAGACGCTACGAAATCATTTCGTAGCGCTTGTTTTTCAATTTATTGTTTCGTCACTATGAAATGATTTTATATCGCCCATTAAAATCATGTATTGAAGTTTCAGGGAAGATGAATCGGCTTGAATCCTTCCAAAGAAACTTTCATGTCCCTAACTAACCCCTCAACACAATATACAATTTACCTAGCTTCCTTCATTGGAGTTTGCAATGCTAAATTTGTTAATCGAACAAACAATGAAATAGGGTTTTTATTTTCAGAATTCCAAACAAGGTACTTTGTCTTTGTAACAACACTCAAATCGTTGTAATGCCAAGAATCATTATTCTAGAACACAAAACATTCCTCCATGGGGTTTTGGAACCATTACAACAAGAATGCCAAAGATACATGAATAACCACACAGTGATTGAATTTACAAGATTCAAATTCTTAATATAAATCGGTTCAACAAGCTACAAGTTTTCATAAACTAACCAATGTCAATGCACATGAATAAAAAAAAAGCAAGTAACAATAGCTCATAAGTAGACACCAATTTGGTTTAAACACATGGATTCGATTCAATCTCAAGTCATGTAACAGTCACACAATTTACAGTCTAAATTCTTGTTCATTTACACCATTCACATAGAATTACCTTCCAGTTCACACAGATTGAAGGTATGGGCGAGTCTACAAACTTTAGAATTGTAATACCTAGAGAAACAATGGGTTCCTCTCTTCTCGTCCTCTCTTCTCCTCACTCAGGAACTTCTCCTCTCCAAACACTCATTTCTTATTGTTACCCAAAAGAAAGTGATCGTGGCAACCAAGAGTCACAAAGGGTGAATCTTTTCCACTTCTCCACAAAATAATGGAAACTTAAAACTATTTTTTTTACATTAGAAATACCTTCTCCAACTTATTCTAAAAAAACCAAAACTCCCTCCTAAATTAAACATAAAATTTCTTAACCAATATTTCATGGTGCGGCTGCACGCGCCGTTACGTGGAAAGTAGAGGATTGACAGAGTCAAAATGCTCAGAGAGGCTTGCCTATTCAAAACGAAGAGCTGGTCATACTTGGCACTGAATGTGGAACGCTATCAATATCAAAATTTACAATCGAGGTTGTTTTTAAGTGTGGTTTTTTGGAAAATTTTCTGATAATTTTTTCTTTAAAATCTAATAAAAATTTATTGAAATTGTAAATTTAATAAGTAACTAATACACAAGTTAAATACCTTAAAAAATATTCAAATGTTAAATTATATATTAAATCAAAAAATCAATTTAAATAACATAAATTTAGACTAAATTGAGACACCTGAAAATTCAAAAATCAAGCTCCATTTACAATCCAATTTACCCTCCTTTCAGCAAAGTCAAGACATTAATAATTATGTGTTGAACGAAAGGTGTTTGACTTAATATTTAATTATTTATAAGCTTACTTTCTATTAAGTATGGTTGGCAAGATAAAGTCAGATTGAGATGTATTTGATCGAAAGGTGTTTGACTTAATATTTAATTATTTATAAGTGGAACTTTCTATTAAATATCGTTGGCAAGATTTTAATGTTTTATTGAAACGTGTTTCATTTTCATATTTATTTATCTTGTTCCTGCTTTCTTTTACCAACACAGAAACATTTTATTAACTAACAGCTATATTCCACGCAGGGTTGGAATTTGATGGGCAAAATGCCCGTCACAAGGCATTTTGACCGTATTTCACGTTTACAAATTTTAAAAAGCTGTTTTTTGTGATAGGCTTTCAAAGTTCTAAAACGTATTTTTTACTGTTCACTTTTTTGTAAAAACGTCATTACTACCCTCTCAAACAACAGTCTTATAAAGAAGTGCAGTAATATTTGGAATTCTCTAATATTTCTTTTTATTGAAATAAATTAATTTCATGTTATTTAAAGTTATAGGTGTATGTTATTTAAAGTTATAGGTATATATTTGA